>JAOVYX010020703.1:0-16700 GCA_035668315.1 Drosera spatulata | reverse complement strand
AAACACAAGAGTTGAATCATAACATGGAACTTAACATTCATAACAATCATAGCAATTAGTTTAAACTAATCATGTTAAATGCATTTGAAACCATTGATTCTATATGACAATTAGCTTAAATCATATTATATCAATTAGCTACTATACATATACATTTAGCATGATTTATAGCTTTAACATAGGTATTTTAGGTGATCAATCTAGCATATACATGTTATATAATGATTCTAACAGGTTTCATGCGTCAATCCTTCATTAAACACCTCTGGTTTGTGTTAAATGCTCAACATCTCATGATCAAATGACTTCAAAACTCATCAACACATCCCTACTATCAATCTACTCACACATAATCATGGAATAACACATGGAATTAAACAAAACAATGTAAACAATCATTCTGATCAGTTTGACAACTAAAGAACAAGAGTCATACAGTGCACGTAGCGTTCCAAATCAAAGTCCAATGAGTTCCTATGCGTTGCGGATCAAGACGTCGTCAATTCCTTCTCCAAAACCCGTCTTTCTTTTGTCTCTCCTCCTCTTGATCTTCTCAGCCTCCTCTGAGCATCTCCCCTTCTATTCTCTGCTTAGAATAACCCTAGAGGAGTATTTATAGGCGAGGGCTTGCAACCGAATCTTTCCGACGGCTGAAACTCATCATTTTGCATCTGGAGATTGGTCACGGCCGCGATCAGGCCTGTCGCGCCGGTGACACCATTAAAATCAGGAGTTCAGGAAGAATATTCGTCGTGCCCGCGACAGCTGTGTTCCCGCGACGAATGTTCATGCCTGCGACATTGTGCGCAGCTTACCTAAAATCCTAAACTAAAAATACTAATTGACGTTTAAAAATTCTAAAAATTTGTACATGATATCTAAACACACTAATCTAGCTAATCGTGGTGAAACATTACCATAAAAACTCTCGAAGCACGTGCAATGACGATCAAACGTGAAATGTGGCTTTTTGAGTTCATGGTTTGTCATTTTCTTCATCCTTCTTAATTTTTGCTCCAAATTCCAAGTCAATCTGCTAAAAACATGAAAGCACAGCAGTACCAACATTCCAAGACAAAAAGACACTAAAAAATGTAATTTAGACAATACAGAAGGAATAAAACAAACGTTTGGAATAAAGAAATGATGTGCGTTTTCATACACATCATTGATCAAGCTGACGACAAGATAGAATCAAAGACAAACGATGATGGAAACCAGGCACCTATCATAGATTCACAAAGACATTCCAACACCAGGGCAAGTGAACACTCTCAACGGGATCAGTCCTAACATACTCAGGAAGAATTTCTAAGATAGTGGAAGAGAAGAGTTCACATCCTCCAAATCAAATCATTAGGTCATCGCACATTAGAGTACAAACTTGATCATCATCATCACAGAACCATCATAATGTTTGAGCTTATTATGCTTTTCTTTCCACTATTAAACCTAATGGAAGTGATTCGGCACTAAAAGATCCAGATTGGGTTTTAGCAATGTAAGAAAAACTCCATCAATGTGATAGAAATCAGGTCTATCACTTAGTTCCAAGACCTATAGACTATCCAGTGATAGGTACAAAGTGGGTCTTTAGAAACAAGTTAGATGATGATGGTAATATCACATGAAACAAAGAAAAGTTAGTTGCAAAGGTTATTTCCAAGAAGAGGGCATCGCTTTTGAATAAAACCTTTGCACTAATAGCCAGGTTAAAGGTAGTTAGACTCTTAGTTGTCTTTGCAGCTCACATGAATTTCATACTTTTTCAAATGGATGTTTATGTAGAGCAACCCCTTGGCTTTGAGAACTTGACCTTCCCTGATCATGTGTATAAGTTAGATAAGGCCTTGTATGGTTTGAAACAAGCTGCTCGAGCTTGGTATGAGAGGCTATCTAATTTTTTGATATCTCAGGGGTACAAGGAAAAGGATGACAAAACCTTATTTTTGAAATCCAAAGATGAGAAAGATCTGTTAGAGGTAAGAATTTATGTGGATGACATTGTATTTGGCGCTACTAATCAAGCTTTGTGTGAGGAATTTTCTAGGTTGGTGACCACTGAATTCGAAATGAGTATGATGAAAGAATTAAGCTTCTTCCTAGGATTGTAGATAAAACAGATTGGTACCGGTACCATCATCCATATGCACAAGTGTCTCACTTAGTTGCTCAAAAAGTTTGGTATGGAAGACTCTAAGCCTTTTGATACACTATACCCATCGCCTAGAAGTTAGCTGAAGATCCTAAGGATAAGTGTGTGGAACAAAAGCTATATAGAGGTATGATAGGCTCAATCCTTTTCCTAATTTCCAATAGACCAGATATCATGTTTGTTGCGTGTCTTTTCTTAAGATTCCAGACCAACCCTAAGGAATCTGATCTGAAAGCAGTAAAAAGAATAGTGATACGTAGATTTTACAGGATATCTGGTAGATAGGAAAAGCACTTCTGGTACGTGCCATCTACTTGGTCCTTGCTTGATTTCCTGGAGTTTAAAGAAACCAAATTCAGTTGCTTTGTCCACAGCTGAGGCTTAATATGTAGATGTTTGATGTGTGCAAAAACACACATATTTTTATAGCATTAATAACTTGCGTTTTGTTTGTGTTTTGAGTCATTTGTATTTATGTTAGTTTAGTTTTTGATTTAGAGTCGGATACTGTCGTATTTTTGTGTTTTTCTTGTAGATTGATGTTGAAAGACATGTTTTTATGTAAACGACATTTGGAAGAAGTTTTAAAGTCACGGAATGTATGCAAAGACGTTCGGAAAAGGATATGATAAAGTTTGGATAAAAAGAAAAAGGAATTGCAAATTTAGTAAGCAACATGAACCGTGTCGTTGAGCATCAAACTACACAAGCTATACATCTTGAAGGACAGGACTCATTGCCCAAGGTGACACGGCCCGTGTTGATGACACCTGAGATGACACCGGCCGTGTTCCTTCACAATCCGGGAACTTTCATGGCAGACACGGGCCGTGTCATCTGAAGGTTTATGGCACCGACCGTGTCGTATTACACGTTATTCTTTCTCTATAAATACGAATTCTGAATAGGAGAAAAAAAACACACACACAAAAAGAGGTTTTCTTTTTACAGAGAGTTTTCAGAGAATGCCATTAAGCTAAGAGAGATAGCCGTCTCAATCCTACACATTTAAAAAGGAGATCATCAACATCAATCCGTCGTCTACACAAAAGTGACGACCATTGCGCATCATCAATGTCCCGACACAACTTCAATCTCAGATAGTTTGTAATCAGGGGGATTCTATCAAACTTTGTTTACAATTAGCTATTCGAATTTGTAATTGATGTCCATGTTGATTGTCTATTAATAATTCATTGCTATGGATCAACTTTCATTTTTTAATGCCAATGTATATTGATTGAGATTGGTGTATGCTTAATTTAGATATCTATTTTGATGATTGTTGAGTATTGAATTATCGAGATTGCTAGAATACAGGTCTTAATATCTCCAACTTTATATTACACGATTTTATGCATGGATTGATCTTAATTAATTGATAAAGATCGTATAGCTTGGAATTAGCTACTCTAGGTTATGCAATTTTTATTATTGCAATTATCATTCTCATTTGATATAAAGAAGTAGCAAAACTATAATTATGTCATTCTCATTCGCATAATTAAAGTTATCCATGTCATAATAGTTATTTGTAAGTCATTCTCATTTGCTTACTAAATAAAATGGGTTGAATTATTATTTATGATCAATATTAATTAAGAAAGGTATGTTCTTATTTTGCCTAGTTTAATTAACATTAGTTTAGCTCATTCTCATTTGGCTACAACTTTAGTTTATAATGTTAACATAATTAGTTAAAGCCTACATTGTGCAGTATTGAATTGGAGAGAAAAATATCATCTATGATTTAATCATAATCCACATGATTCGAAATTATATCAATTTAATAACTCTTAGATAAAACCTTGAAAATTCTATCTTTTTCAACTTTATTTTCTTATCTTAGTTTAGTACTTTATTCTTTATCATAAAAATCCAAAACCCCCAATTTATGCTACTTATTTTCTATAAGATCACATTGTTTAATTTTTAATCCCCGTTTCTTATTGGGTTCGACCCTCATTGCCACTACTATAGTTATTAATATCCTATTAATGTTTATGTGGTATAGTTAGTATATAATTTGCACATCTTACGACGGACGTGTCAATTTTGGTCTTTGTTGCACTCAGATCCTTGGGATAAAACAATAGCCTATGTACTTTAGAATAAATTTGGGATGTGTACCAACCATATGTGATAATTCTATTGCAATCTGTGTAACCAAGAGTCCAATATTGCACTCAACAACTAAGCATATAGATATACGTCACCACTTCTTGAGAGATCATTATGACAAAGGTAATGTAAAGCTTGAGTATATTGAGACTGAAAAGCAATTGACAGACATATTCACCAAACCATTAAGTAGAGAGAGATTTGAAAAATTGAGACAGAACTTAGGCATGATCAAGTTTAACTAAGCTAGCGATTATCCCCAATTTCCTTGAGTAGGATTAATTCTTTTTGTAAATATGATTTTCGTTTGTATATTGCAGGGATTCGATGAAGCTTGAACATAAGGGAACGAATACATGATGGTACACAAGTGGATTCTATCAAGGTTAAGGTGCATTACATTTGATATTATTCTTGATAAATTTAACTGTTATGGATCTTGGTGTTTGAAATTAAAGTGCCTTAATTGATTATACACCACAAAATCTTATGAACTTCCTTGCCCTAATTATCACGTTTTGGTGTCGTTCCCATAATCGCATCAGTTTCCCTATCCAAGGAGTTGATATATTCTTTGCAAAAGCCATTTGCATTCCATAACTACCTGCCACATTAACCACCACATCATCACATCTCCATAACTTCCCTATCATCACCATGAACCTCAACTTCCCAACTTTTAATTCGCAAATCCTTATAAAAAATCACCACATAAAACCGCCACCATGCTTTAAACAAGTTCCAGACTACAGTCACATGTTTGATCAAAGGTCCAACAACACAATTCTAGATTAAATCACACTCGATGAAGTAGTGCTCAATCTTTTTCTTCTCCGTGAATGTCCGCCCAAGCCACAATCGAAACCCAAATCCAAACTACCAAGGAAACCCAGACAATCAAAGATGAAGAAGGGAGAGAGTTCGAAGGTTGGTGAATGGGTTGAAACACAGGAAGAGAACAACGAGCCAGTCCCGATGGAGGCGGAAATAATACCGCCATCGCCATCCACAGATCAAACGACCACAATGTAAACCCAGAGTCCAATTGGAACAAAGGTGGTTGAAAGCCCTCAAGGTATGGAGGAATTCATTGATGGAGTGGATGATTTTGATGGCACTACGGCCTCATCCCCAAATCCTAGGATTTCAATGGGAAACGACTTTGAAATCCCTCAAAATCAGAATTCGGCTCTTGAGATCCTTTCCGATCAGGCCGTTGCTGAGAAGAAGAAGGGTGGTGGAGGTGAAAAGAAGACAAAAATAACAATAAATGGGACACAGGACGTTGGCGACAAATCTGTGCATGAAACAGTGGGTGGAGCTAGAGACCAGTCCCATGCTCAAGAGAGGATTCAAGGTGTACTTGGTGATCCAAGGGAGACAGTGATTGAGAGTGTTGAAGGAGATACTGAGAAAGTTCCTGACAACACAGAAAAGGTTGTAGAGGTTGAGAAGGAAATCGATGATGAAGAAATTGAAACTGATAATGATGTGCCACTCATCATCAAGGTGAGAAAGAAAGTTGCTGAGGAGAAGACACAGGTTCAGAGGGAACCTAGCAAACCTCCACAGAAGAAGGCAAAGGTACCAGTCCCATCAGTTATAGAAGATGCAAGTGTTCAGTGGGAACAAAATGTTAACCCTAGACAAGATGGGGATGAAGAGCTGGATCCTTTATTTGATACTGGAGTAAGCCCACACTTTAATGCTGATTCCGAAGTGGGTAAGGAGGTGGTAACCCCATGGATCAAGCCTCTAGTTAGAAGAAAGGCACTTGGTACAGGTCCCAAGGGTACAAGGTAGAAAGTAGAAGCCGCCAAAAAAGTATATGTGACTAGAGGAGTTTTAAAGGGGGCTTCTCCATCTGAAGAGGAGTTTAGTGATGGTAAAGCGACCTCAGAAGATAAGGTGCTTGAGTTGGATGATGAAGAAACCAAACCAGAGGAGTTACCACAGCCAAAGAAGTAGAAAACCTTCGTTGGTATCGGTCCCAAGAAGAGCAAGGCAGTGAAGAAGGGTAAAACAAAGGTTGTTGGTCAATCAAGAAAAAAAAAAAAAATAGGAGCCCTTGAAGATAAAAGATGCTGAATCGTCAAGAAGTCATATAGAAAACGATGATGATGCAGAAGAAGAGATAGATGATGACAAGCCCAAGAAGACTGAAGAAAGAAAGCCAATTCATTCAAGGGACATCATCTTGGGGAAATCATTTGCTGAGAAGTGGATGATAGCCAATGGTTTGGTCTGGATGTTCCTAGTTATCATATTTAAGCTTATGAAAGATTTTGGTTATAGTGTAGAAGGGTGGCATGCATACAGCATATGTACTGGGTGACATAATTTGGTTGTGGTCCTAAAGCTTAGCCTCAGGCGAGTAGACTTACACTTGAGCTACTTGCAATGAGTATAGCTATGAGAATCTTCAACTAACCAATGATTTTATATGGATTGCAGGAAGAATTGGACAACCTTTCTTCCTGTTCCACATATCTAGATTGCTTCACCGTTAATCATGTCCTTAACCAGGTATGTTTGTGCTAAAATCTGGGGAAAACCTCGTCGAAATCTCGTAAAATCTTGTAAAAATAAGTTGGTGACGGGCGTGACCATCGTGCTGAGCTCTCTGGAACGTTTTATGTCTTTGTCTCGACTGTGACCAAGCTTGACACGGTCGTGACCATCGTGATCTTTGAATCTAGAACTTCTGGCACAAGTTTAGGTAGTGTCACGGCCGTGACGTGGGTGGTCATAGTCGTGAGGGACCCTAATATAGCTGAAAATAGCATTCTTTCGCGCTGAACTTCGTCTTGATCAATGTTATATCTCATGTAGCCCTTACATCATCATAAAACACTTCAAATAACATCATTTGTAACTTTGAAATGGCCTTGAATCATCATTTATCGTTTAATTTTTATGGTTCATCCATGCTAAAAATAGACTCAAACACAACGGTTTAGCTCCTAAATAGCTCCAAATGTCTTAGAATATCAGTGTTATCATCTAATGCGCGCAAGTGAGCATCTCCACCATCATCTTCAGGCCTTTTTCGTCCATTTCACATGACTTGTCAAAAACCACTCTTCTCGATCACGTCTACAATGATAACATACAAACAGTAATACCAACGCTGCAAAAACACAAATTCAACTAAAAACATAAAATAAAGAATTATAACACGATAAACGAAACGTTTAACATAAATAAAATATGAGTGATTTTACATAAATAAAACGAAAGGGTTAGCACATTTTCCTTGAAGAAGTGTTGCTCTATTCACATTAACTTGATCCAACTATAAAAAGAGAGCTTTCTTGTCTTAATAAAACACAAGAAAACAATAAGCTCACTAAACCTTAAGTAGCTAAAGTGCAATACACTTTTTGCTGTAAAGTTCTTAGAGTGTTCCAAGTAAAAGTGTGGTAAAATTTGTGAGTGCTAAACACATTGAGGGTGTGATTTATTTTATAAAATGTACAACTTTGTAATATTTTACTCTTATTCAAAATTATACTTCTCAATATACTTTGGTTCCGACGATCTGATTTTCCAACACGATGTGGTTTGCTATGTCCCGTCACGTCCAACCAATTTAGTTTTCAATAATAAAAAAATAGTCCTATGGCATCCCAAATTTTTGGTATCAATCCTTTGGTATTTCAGTATGGGAAAATCGGTACTTTGGTTCGGTCCTGTACACATATGTACTTACTCCCTACGTCCCGTAATAATTGCAACATATACATATTTTGCACTATTCTATACATATGAATACAAGTCTCGTTTTCATATTAAATCACTCTGATAGTCTCGCAACATGTATTAGATTAAAGTATGTAACTTACATAACCATTGATATTTCATGATAAATTTACAAAAAGTACGTTTGATCGTCGCTACACGCGTGTCAAACTTTGCATCGACACGCGTGCCAGGTCAAAATTTTACGATCATTTTGGGACAGAGGGAGTATAATTTAACAACAAACCTTACTCACATCTAACATAAAAAACCTCGAAAACTTGAAACATAATTTATGAATTTAGACATTCTAAGTATCAAAAAAGAAAAAAAAAACATTTGTTGTTGATATGGTCGATTTTAATTTTGATGTTCTTGGAATTAATTTTAGTTAGATCGATGTAAGACACTTAGTTGTCCTTGATTCGGGAATTAATGAACTTATCTCCCAACCAACATAAAACATCAGTAAGAACTATGCCAGATGTGATAACACCACAAAGAATATGAAATAATGAAGATGGACATGATTAATAATAGAAGCTCATGAAAAATTAAGGACTCGAAGCTATGGACGACGATCATGGACGACGACCACGACGAACGACCACGACTAACTACCGATGACGATAAGCTAACGACGATGACGGATTAATGGCGACGACGAACGACCATTACGATCTTCGGACAACGAAGAACTAACAACGATGATGGACGAGGATGACGACAACGAAGACGAACGACGGCAACAATGACAGACGATAATGAAGTAACGACGACGACGAATAGGGAAAGAACACAATCATATCAACAATGATAAGGACGAAGACAACGAACGATGGCAAATTAATGACTACAACGGACGGCGACAATGACAATGATGATGGACGATAACAGCGAACTAACGACTATGACGAACGATGACAAAATAACAACGACGAAGAATTAGCAAAGAATATAATCATATCATCACCAATGATGATGACGGATGAGGATGACGAACTAACAAGGACGACGGACGACGATGACGATGGAAGATGATGAGGACGACAACGACGACGGAGGATGACGAACTAACAACGACAGACGATAACAAACTAACGACAATGAATTAATGACGACGACGAATTGAGGCATGAGAGTTGAAGTTCAGGAGACAGAAAAAAATACAATCGTATCATAAAAGAATTAGGAAAGAATCAAATTGTATCAACACAAAATAGGAAAGGAATTTTTTTTGATGAAAAAGAAGACGTTTTAAATCTAGAAACTGTGGATTTTATATTGTTTAAAAAATATTGTGGAGCACTTTCGCGGAGAGAAAACAAGGGGTGATATTTATATGGTGTTTTCTCTACGTGGTGTCTGTGGTAATTAAAGTAATATCATTAAAAAAAGTCATTTTCCTTTTTACCCTTCCTTCCTGTTAGAGTATATAAAAAACAAAAAGAAAACCCTAATTTCTTTTCTTCACCTTAATTTCTCTACATGTTTATTCAAAAGTCAACCGTAACAACAACTCGGATATCCCGTCAAAGACAAGGATTGGGGGTATTTATTTAAAATTCAAAACTGTAATATCCCCACATCATATTTATCTGACGTCATTTTCCCTACAAAACTCATCTCTTCTATCGCCTGCCCACCATCATTTCATCTTCCCCGATAACTCCTTTGTCTATTCATAGATGCAGTCCGATTCTCGATCCTTTACGCTATAACATCAACTTCTTCAGTATCCTTGTTGCTTCCTCTTCTTTCAAACCCTCATGATCAAACATGTTGTCGTCAATTTAAGAAAGCATAGTAATTTGAACGATGTCATAACAGTATGGGTTTGAAATAACAGATGCTACCTCCGTCCCATAATTATTGGAACGTTTCCCACTCCACGCATGATTCAACACACAATTTGAGGAGTTTCGTTACTCATTTAAATGACACGAGTTAAATTTTCTATTGGCCCAAGGTTATAATACGTAACGTTTATTATAGTTAATGTTTCACGATATTTTCTCAAAAAACAATGTTTGATCGTCCCACAACACCGGTCTAATCTTCTATTGTTATACATGCCCGGTCAAAATTGTGCAATCTTTTTGGGACGGGGGGAGTATGACACTAGGTGAATAGTTCGAGTGGGAAGGTTACTGAGATTAAGACGGTTGAGAAGGAACAAGGGTTGAGGCCAAATTACTAGTACCATGACTTTATTATTATTTGGTCACAGCGAACACGTTGTGTTCATCTTTGAAGTAGAATTAGGTCACATTGTCTTATTTATTAAGACGCACTGCATTGTTTATTGAGGAGCCCTATCTATTACCCATGCTTTAGAGTTTCTTATTATGTTCCTTTTCAATCATGTATTGCATGAGTTGTTGGATTGTAGAAGCATTCGATGTTCTATATTGATTTTTATGGTTGTTAAGATCACATTATTACGGTGCACTTGATATGTGTGTAAACATACATCATTTTCTTAGTTTAAGTTATGTGTTTTTGTCTGTTGTAGTCTCAATTTTAGTCGTTTTAGTTCTTTTCATTGTCTGAGAGTCGATACTATCGTTTTTCTTGTTTTTCTTGCAGGAATGAAGAGTTTGGCGTGTTTCTGGTTATGAGCTACGTGAAAGGAGAATTGAAGCTGATTTTCTAAAGTCCTTGTTGATCGTGAATGAGGTGAGACGCGTCTGCCATTTGTTGGAGCTTTGAAATTAAAGTATGCAAGTTTTTGACCAAGCACGAGCCATGCTTGTTGAGCACAGGCCATGCAACATGCTTTTTGGTATTCCCTGAGCACGAGCAGAAGTAGTCTGCGCACGGGCCGTGCGCCCTATGAAAACAACACAATATTATCTTGGTATTTTGATGGGATTTCGGTTTTTTCATTTCCTATATCTACCCACTCCAAAAGAACGAAAGACGAGGCCTGGACGGCAACGAATTGGTCTTCTCTTGACGCCTTTGACGAGAGATTGATCTCAAACGATGCATATCTATGCTTTGTTGGGTCATCATCATTGTGGAGTTGTAATCGGATATTTGTAAACGAATTATCATTGGCTGTTGGTTTAACACTCTATCCCTAGTTGTGTCGTAATGACTCATTTCAATTGTATGTTGGATTTGTCGTTTTCGTTCATGACTATGTTAGCGTAAAAGTTTAGTATGGCGTAGTAGTTTGATCTCTTTCATGGATTCTAAAGAGACGTGATTTCTGTTTTTATTAATTTATGTTCAAGATTTGTGGTATCATATTCATGTGTTGATTTATTCTTAATTGACAATTCTATGTATTATGATTGATCACCTTAGTACACAGGAGAAGCATGTATGTAGTTAAGCCATTCTCTTTTGATTGATGTTTGTAGCAAATATAGATTAATGACATTTTCTTTTGGTTAACCTATAATCACATGAAAATGAGCATAATATGGTGCTAATTTGTGCTAGGTTATATGATGAGGTGTTAGAGAAATATCCATAATGCGACATGTTAAGTTTATGTTACATCCTCTTTTGGATATAGAGTGAACATGTTAGTTT
Source organism: Drosera spatulata (assembly GCA_035668315.1). Taxonomy (NCBI): domain Eukaryota; kingdom Viridiplantae; phylum Streptophyta; class Magnoliopsida; order Caryophyllales; family Droseraceae; genus Drosera; species Drosera spatulata. Next base: position 5,137 of record JAOVYX010020703.1, on the reverse strand, counting down.
GGTTATGGCATGCTTTATGATAGCCAATAGTTTTATCGGCAATTCTTTTTTTCTCGAGCTTAATTATGAGCACCTATCAGTAATAAACATGAGATAAAGATGCTAGTCAATGATTGAATCCATGAAGAGTGAAAAGGTACGATCATCATATATTTTATCTACTCTAATAAGAACGTTTTTCAAACATAAAATCAAAATTCTTTAGTTAAATTGTCTTTTCTAGTTTTAATTTCGTTACCAACGACTCCCCCCCCCTCCAATTTTGTAGGAAAATTTGTAAATCGATAACTTAATTCATAAAATCTTATCTGTGGGATCGACTCGTGCTCATCACGTCTACATTATTAAAAAAGTTTGTTGAGTGAAGTAGTACAACATGTTTAAATTTGTAGCACCTTGTGACGGATACTATAAACACTGAATGACCTGACGATACACTGGAAAACATGACAACTCACTGTTTGGCTCAATGAGATCATGATATTAGCATTAGTGATGGCTATGACGACAACAAAAGAAAAATCGGAGTAAAACGATTCATTGAATAACACAACAACGCACTCTATACCAAGACAAAGCATTGTTTGGTTTGACGGGGTTAAACGATTGCATCGACAACGACGGCAAGGAAGACGACGATAGTAAACCGAATGATGATAAAGACGACGTAGATTTAGAAACAAGATTGTTAAGAGATAGATTCCAAATACTAAATTTCCTTTTTATGATTCTTATTTTCATTAGTGTAATTGATTGGAGAAATATTTTGTTTACTAAACTTATGTGATGATAAATTAGAAGATAAATTATGATTAAGAAATTATTAGGAAAAAAAATCTCGTGTAAACTATTAGGAATTTGTTGATACGGTTAGCTTAACATTATATTTTCATCCATCCATTTTTCGTTCATATTGGGTCACATCGTAAGACGAATATTAAGCATAACTTTTTAATGCGAATATATATGATTTGTTATTTCCCGTCTCATATTATATTTTAGTTATGTTTTTCTTTAAATAAAAAGTTATTTGGTTTGCATCTCACGAACAAAGTCTATATAAAAACGTAAAGAAATCGTGACCAACTTAAAGCAGAACCAAAAGCGACATCGGAACCAAAACCGTCTCGGAACTATCGGTTTCGGAACCGGAACTGAAACCGGACGAAAAGGTTCCGGTTTCGGTTTGCCCTTCTACTAAATAGGAACCGCAATGGTTTCAGAACCGTGGTCAGGTCTATGGTTAGGTGTGGTTGTAGTAATTGCAACAAAATGGGCTTCAGTCCGTTAAAAACACAAGACAAATAATATTTAAACACAAAAAACATAACGTAAAAATGCTATTCAAACATTTAAATTTAATCACAAAATATTAAAACAACCAATCAAAATAGATCACTGCAGTTAATAGGTTGTAAGAATTGTAACTTCTATTTTCCCTTATCGATAACGCTTTAGTGTGGCTGCAATAAATAGGGCAAATGGGCTATATTCGGTTAAAAACTCAAGTTATAAAAAATTATCCTGATTTAATCTGTAAAAAACACAAGTTATAAGAATACAAGTTATCGATAATTCTCTCTTATAAAATGAAAGGAATTGATTTTACATTTTCAAGTTAAAAAAAACATTAAAATCTTTTAATACTTATAAAGAAAAGGCAACTTTTGACTATGCCAGGGCCACACACTCACAAACATTTTTATTTTGTTTTTTGTCAAAACCCACTCTCATGAGTTGATATCGAACCCCAAATAAAATATTCCTAGTTTAATCTCCATTGCTTATATATTTAAGGAATTTATATTATCGAGACAACTTTGGATTAAACAATACCACATACTCCCAAACATTTTGTTTTTTTGGTGTAAAAACCCACTCCCATGAGTTGCCTTTGACAAAATCAAAATGTATCTACGATAGCAATCCCTAAAAAAAGCCCCATAAAAATCAAAACAAACACCAACGCGGAACCCTAAATCAGGCGAAAGTTCGATCACCTCCCTCCACCAACTAAACCTTGGACTAGATTCCCATCACCACGGACTCCTGCTGCGTGTGGTTCCACGATTGTGTTTCCTTATCAGAGGTTGACGCCTTCAAGGGCATCTTTCCGCTCCTGACCAAGGTCCGTCTATGAGTGGGATAGCTAGGTTTCGAAAGTTTTCGTTTGTTAGCTTGGTGGTTGGTTTGTCGGTTGATTGGTTGATCGAATGGTCTGTTGATTGCTTGATTGAGTTATTAGTTTGTTGGTTTAGCATGAGAAGGTAGGTGGTGTTCGTTTTTAATAACGATGAGTGTAGTATAGATTGTGTTAGATTGTGTTGGGTATTTGATTTCCGAATCAGAACACCCATCAACAGGGCACGCTAATCAAGTAATAGGGATTATGAATGAGAAGCACAAAAACGATAATATTTGTTGTAGGATAATGCATGGTGGGTGCCGTTCGAGTCCAACTCCTTGGTCGACGCATACCGTTTACTTTAGATCAAGCCTTCGTATCGAGGGTCTCTCCTTGGTGATAATTGGCAACACGCTTTACGCTGTTGGGGGCAACTTCTTAGAATCATCTCCATTACTTAGGATGTTCGATTTATCATCTCATGGGGAGATTATTGAGATGTTTCGTACAATGATGGAGTATAAGAGATGCAATCCTCTTGTGTTGGTCAAAAAGAGTGATCTTTTGTTGTTTGGTGGACTTGAAAATGGTCATGGAACATGTGGTGAGATATATTCTACGCTTGATGGCATTTCGCATCCCATATATACTCACATGGACAAAGGATTCTTATATCATATCGACACTCCTACATCGAATCTACATTATGGATTATTTTGGGCGGTTGTGGGCGATGCCAATAAAGATTATATCATGTTTGGTCGTTTTGGTTTTGGTGCTATGTTGCCTATAGCAATATTTTACAAATTGTTGACTTCAGTGTTAATGTGGGATAAGATGACAATTTTATTACCCCAATTACTTGAAATGTATGATAGCTATGGGTATGGCAACATTGTCACGTTAAGGCATGTGTTATTAGGGTTTGCCGAGAAGGCGAGGATACTTGTGGCTTACTATCTGGATTGTAATGGGTTGTTTCATGAGAAACAAAGCAATATAAATGATCTTGACATGAATGATTTCAGTTGTGTTGGACCGAAACTCACCCTTGTTTAATAAGACAAGAGGGGAAAACCATCTATTGTCGCTTTGCTTTGGAATGAGTCTTGTCATTATCTAGCATATGAGAAAGGCCCTTTCTCGATGATTCATTGCCTGAGGGTCGCTGTCCATATAGAGCCGGGAAAAAAATTGATTCACTCCTACCTAATTAACTGTGAAGTTGCTATATTAGATGGTTTGTATAATATCAACCATTATTTACTTGGGTAAGTGTGCAAGTTCCCTAACCCTTGTCTTGGGTCAACACTAACTTGCTTGATTTTATTATTATTATATGAAATTCGCGATTAGGAGTTGGCATACCATTTGACTTGTACTAGGCAGGCCATCAAATTGTCTAGGCTCAACATTTCCATCACTGACAATCAGACACAACTAGAGTGCAATCATGTGTTTCTATGAGGCTCAATCACCCTTGTGATTATTTACATATGCATTTATCATTGGTTTCGTATATCGAGAATTAATATGACTGGGATGATAACCAATTGATTATTATCCCTCTGAATTCAATGTAGGGACTCCACTTCACATTGCAGCCAAGGAGACAAACTTGAAAGTTCCGAAGTTCATCGTACGATCTCGTCTCAAAAGAGAAGTTTCACTCCGTTTCTTGATGTCTTTCCCTATCCTAAGAACGATGATCATGAAGTAAGGCTTCCATATGAAGACTACGCATCAACCAGCTCTGGCACAATGCTCCAGTTTTGCCCTTGAGAGTATGCAAGTTGGATAGGGGTTTCCATGAGAAGAATCGGTGGGAAATTTTGACACGAACTTGTTTTGAATTTTGTGGTATATAAAGATGAGGCTTTTTTTGGCGCTACTATTACCTACGTTTTTTTTGTTGAGAAGCACCCTCGATCCGTGCTCAATCACAATGTTATGCGGAACTTGCATAATTGTTTCAAGTCAATTTGTTCACAATTGATGTATTAATTTCGTTTGTGTTGCATTGTTTCTCCCCTTCTCCTTGTTCTGTTTATAGCTATACTTGAATGCACGAAATATGAGTACCTAAATATGATTAGTGGTCCACGGTTTATCTCTAGATTTATTATGCTACGTGAGCATAATGAGTAATTCTCGTGAAGTAATAATTCCGCATAATCGAGAAGTCATTCAGACATCTGATAGAAATTTTTTTGTGTCAATTTGGCTGGGACAAGTGCCTCTCCTCAAGTGCCAAATGTCAGGGTCAATGATACATGATTTCCTGGAACAAATGGATGATCAACAAGCCTATTACATGATCCTTACTAAGAGTAACATATTTTATATGTACGTGTGTTTACGAAAAGCTTTTTAATGGAAAATGTTATGAATACATTGGGTTTGTGGAGACAGGGGAAGTGGGTTCTTCCTTGATAATGAATCAACTGTGGTTTCTGAAGGGTGTCTCTAGTTGCACCCCGGTTGATCTTTGTCCTTGTATGGCTTTGGCCTTGAATCCTAATTATTTGTGGTTAAATTTTTCCCTTGTTAAACCTCTCTGATTTATTTTTTCTCCAAACATGAAGAATGAAGCTAAGCTCTAGTTCTTTTAAAGCATACCAGAGGTGATTAAATTTTGGTTCTTTGATTGCTTTTCTAGATGCTGGTGGAAACCAAGGTTGCTCATCATCATCTTCTATGTACGGGCATTGATGCGTGCTGTCGTCGTCAAATTAATATTTAAGAGCACCCACTTCACTCTGTAAATATAGAATTAAATGTAGTAGTGCAAGTAGGGGTCGATCCCACAGAGAAAGTTGAAAGTGATCAACTAAAATAACTTAAGGCTTTTAACCACTCTAAGAGTTGAGGGGTTTGTTTAAAAGGTTCAATAACTAAACTAATGATTCAGAAATGTGAAATTAAGATAAATAGAAGGGTTGGTAGCTTAGATAGGGAGAAATGTAGGGATTATGGTTGATTCATTTAGAATTATTTAGATCAATCATTGAT
>JAOVYX010020702.1:0-10110 GCA_035668315.1 Drosera spatulata | reverse complement strand
AGCTCTGGAATGAATCAACATGTTATTCCATTTGATATCAAGGTGAAAGGCAAACAAGCGGTGGCTGTGACCTATATTGACCATAATTCCTTCAGGCAAAAAACAACAATTTTGAACACGATTCCGTAACGTCAGTACATAGCTCTGACGTTCATCAAATGTCTTCTCAGAATGTATAACATATTCCTGTCAGCACTCAGAACCGGTATGAGATCAGCACACAGGAGCATTTGAAAACCATAGCCATAATCAGGAGGCTAGCACCCGAACAAAAGGGTTCACTGGTATACAGTGCTATGTCACAAGGGCCTCCCAATCCAGGGCATCTTGTGTGAAACATAAATAACAGTAAAGCTAATCCAGGGCATCTTTTCTCCTCCTCCGTCACTCCGTCATCAACGCAGCAGAAGCAAGAATTTCCTCTTTGCTATATGCTGTACATGTGGGACTTCAATCCAAAAAAAAGAATGGCCTGGATCAATCTAGATTGGATCTACGTGTTGCCACCAAGGCTCAGATTCATGCACCAATACCAGGCCCAGGATAAGCTGGTAAGCTCATTATTCTCTTGTCCATCACAGGTCCTCCAACGGTGAAATGGTACAAACTCTGGTAGTCTGATCCATTCAGTCCCAGAACCTCATGCACTGCAAAACAATATAGAGAAGCTTCATCCATCAGCATCACTTATGCCACACAATGACTCTGTACGCAGTTGAACAGCTTTGTTGGAACTTTGACACAATTTATTGAGTACATATGAGTATATAACATTGATTTAATAGGAACTATGTGAATTAAGAAAAATTGCAGCAAAATTGTGCCCTCTGCTTGGCTAAAAGTTGAAAGGCCAGGATTGAGAATTCGCCCACTCTCCACAGCATCTTGCGAACAAAGAATGAGAAATACCATACTTGAAGCATAACCAACTTGCTAGTTTTTTCCCCCTCATTCAGTATCTCTTCTCCTTGGATATATAGTTGAATTCTATAAATAGTTGAGTACGAAATCAACTAGGGATACACTCGCATTTTCCACGAATCCACCATATACACATGTTAGATTAAGAGCCCAAGATGTCAAGAAAAATGAACAAGAGAAAACTATACCAGGGTCATCAAAGAAGCAGCCAATCCCAGTGGCAGAAATGCCAACAGCATGAGCCTCAAGGTATAAAACTTGGCCAAGCACTCCAGTCTCCCAAAACAACCTTGGATACATCCATTCCCCACTCTCATGCAATACAGGCTCAAAACGTGCCACCATACCTAGGCTGAAGCAGCCATCACTAGCAATTTCCTGTAATTCATAAAATGATATCAACCGCTTCGCTCTTCAGGTGAAGAATGGAAACGAATATACTTAATGGAAAAACATCCGATGAAAAGGAAGGTCTTCTAAACATGAGTTGTTCCTCCACTCGATGAAACATCAAAGATTAATTTAAGCTCCATACCAATAGGCTAAAGACAGAAAACGGTCTAAGAGATATCAACAATTTCAAAAATGCAATGAGCTACTCATTCAAGCCCAAGAAACACCACAAAAATGAAGAAAGTGCATACACACCTGATCGCATGAAAGCTTCTTTGAGAGCTCTCTGCAATCCCCTGTAGCAAGTACATAAAGAGGAAGATCATGAGGGCAACCCTCGGGCTTCTTCCATGTGAATTCTGGCCTCATCCTCTTCCTAAGATCTTCCAAATGATCTTCATCTCTTACCAAGAAATACAGTCCCTTAGGCAACCCCGACACCCTATGTACAAACAAAGCAGCGTGTACCTCACTGTTCCAAGAGAGCACCCTAAATGGCAAAGCTAACTGCCTCCCTTGCTTGATAGAAGATCCAGAGGGAAGACAATGCATCAAAATTTGATAAAATGTCTCCCTGCTGATTGCTGTTTTCCCGTCCATATCTACCGCACTCCTCCTCTTCCTGACAACCTCCCTAATTGTGAGTCCTTTATATGAACCTTCACTGCATAGCCCACTACTTTGAATTGGATCCACAGCCAACCTGTCTCCCACAGCTAACTGCTTCTTTGCATCTTCTGCAGTTCTATATATTACATCCCAAATAACATGCTCTTTGCTTAACACATTAGGCTTTCCCTTCCACCCCAAAGTAGAGAACTCTGACAAAGATGAACTCAAGTTCTTATAATCAACATTGACCTCTCGAACCCCACCAGGAAAAACAAGCAAGACACAATCAGGATGCTCAAATTCGATCTCGGGAAACTTCCCCTTGACCGGCCGATTTGGGTTTTTGAACTCTGGGAAAAACCCAAGCCCCATCAAGTTCTCCAAATCATGGTACCCTAACCCATCAAGCATCTTGACATCCCACCCAAGCCCAGCGGCAGCAATGGAGACCGCGGCAATGGCATGACCAATATCATGATTGCAATACCTAAACGCCCTTTCCCCGTACTTCCACGCCTCCCTCCAGAAAATGGAGGAAAATCCAACAAGGAAAGAATCCGGAGGGAAATGACCCTGGAAGAACCCAGATGGAATCTGCGCCCTAATCTCCATCCCGTGCTCCTTGGGCGCGTAGTGAGCCACAAAAGGCGAACTTGAGAGCGACCCGATTGGAGGGGCGATGAGGTAGACCTCGGTGGGGTGGAGATTGCCGCTGCTAGGGTTGACCCGGAGAGACCAAGTGGAGAAGCCAGAGGATTTCCAGGCAGAGAGAGCGAGAGAATCGTAGAAAAGCTGAGAAATGGAGGAAAAGGAGATGGGTTGGGGAGGAGGAAGGGATACAAAGAGAGAGGAGTATGCAGGAGGATGCGAAGAAGGGTGGAGAGACTGATCCTGATCATCGTGATCAAGAGGTGATACTGGGAGATGTTGGAGAAGAACGAGAGGAGAATTGAGGTACCTGCGAAAAGGGTTGGGCTGGTTGGCCCAATCGAGGCCGCGGGGGCCTCTGGCGTAGTTAGAGAAGTTGTGTTTGGTCTGCTGATGGTACTTCAACACTTGGGAGGCTGCTTTTTCTGCTTGTGATTGCTGTTTTTGAAGTGCAGAGGAGGAGGAGGAGGAGGAGGAAGAGCGTGACATGTTGGGAATGAAGGAGGCGCTGCTGTGATGCTGGAGCGGCGTGGTTGCGACGGTGGAGGTGTGGAGGAAGGAATGGCGGTGGCGGTTGAAGGGGAAAGGCAGCCTCATACAGTAGTCTATACAAGCGAGGAGGGGTGGCATTTGTTGGCCTCTTATTTGGGGACTCTCTCTTTTTTACCAGAGAAGCGGCAAGGATTAGTGCGGTGGTACGAACGTACTGGAGGAGACTGGAAACAAGCGATCTGAGAAAAAGTTCATCTGCTCTGTGAATTATTAGGAAAAGTATATAAAAATCCTCTCGAATTATGCCCTTTTTTTCATTTTAACTTTCGAACTTAAAAAGTAATCATATGATTTATCTTTATTTTGATACTAATATACAACAGTTAGATTTCTCGTTAAATCTAACGGAAATTCGCCTAAAACCACCACCATCATTTTTTGGCCTGGTGAACTACCTATCATGGGGTTAGATTTTCGCAATCCGTGCGACATTCAAGTTATTCACTCCTTTACTCGAGCTCAGCCTAACTCGTCATCCAAAGGTGATGTTTGAGAACACAAGAGAGTTTGGACTTGGAAACAAGCTTGTATTGAGAACGCTTGAGGGTTTACAACGCTTTGAGCTTACAAGAATGTGATGTCTTGGAATGATTTGGGATTCCTTGGATGACTTGGGATGAGATTGGATGACTTGGGATGGGATGGGATGGCAAATGAGCCTTGCATCCCTTTATATACATTTTCATGGAGAGTTCTAGACTTGCGATCTAGACTCTTCCATATCCTTCTCCTCCTAAGAATGTTCAAGAGTCTTCTACACTCTTCTTCCTAGATATTTACATGGAGTTCTCTAGAATGCCTCCTAACTAGAGAACTCTAGAGTTGTGTAGAGAAATCTAGAGCATTGTAACAAACTCTAAAAAAGTATAGAATTGTCTAGAGAAATGTGGAGAACTCTAGACAATTTCTCAAGGGAAACTCCTTAAATTAGCTCACCCGTGACATACTCCTTCACCTATGTCGCGGACGTCCTCGTCGCGATGCACTTGTACGACCCGATCTTGTCCTTGAGTCATCGCGAGAAGCCTTCGAGTACCCATTTTGCCACCTTGGTGGAAGTTCTTTCCCGTGTTCCTTCGGCAAGACTCGTGAGATCTTCTTTGGCACCTCCTTTGCCATGTGAGAGATCTCACCTCTCAAGTCAGTAGGTTGCTCACTTTTGATTCCTGTAAAGAGTTGTATAGTTGAACCTTCGTCATGTGAGAGATCTCACCCTCTTTGCTTGAACCTTCGTCGCTCGTCGTACCATCGGAACCATGCAAACTCCATCGTCTTTCACTATGTGCAAAACATTAGTAAAAGAGATTGGTATCGCCTTCACACCCTCGATGAAGTCGATTCCAAGCGACCAAAGGATAGTCGTCCATGGGAACGACCGTGAGATCCACTGATCCCTTCCAATCGCCAATGCGAAGCCGCACGTTACTGGCCACGCCATCGATTGGTTCGGCCTTCGAGTTCACCGTCTTGAGCATGCCTTGCTCTTTGTCTACTCGAAGTCCAAGTCGCTTTGCCTCTCCCCGTGAAACAATGCTATGAGTTGCCCTGGTATCAACCAAGGCATGAGTTGTGTACGATTCGATCACCGCATCGACGTACATCAACCCTTTCCATGAAGAATTCTCCTCCGTGGTCTTTACCGCATTAAGGATCCTCGATGAAGAGTTCTCCTTCGTGGTCTTCATCGCATTAAGGATCCTCAAAGATCCCATCTCTTGCACGGGTTCCTCCTCCACCCGAGCAACCATAGCCATGAGAGCATTCTTCTTCGGACACTTTCGAATTAAGAAGCACTTCACCTCACCCTTGGACTTCCTCACGTCCTTGGACGTGTTCTTGTTCTACCCTCTTTGCTCTTCTTTCTTTGAGTCACTCTTGCTAGTAAAACTTTAAGTTGGCTTGATCCCTTCGTGGCTCTCTCCTCTACCTTTCTCGGAGTCACTCCTCGACTCCTTGTCCTTTGGAGACTCGCTCCTCTTGAATTCGATGAATGACTCCGCCGTCGCTATGGCCGCCGTAAGAGTTTGGACACCACGTTGTTGTAACTCTTGTTGTGCCCATGGTTGAAGTCCATCCTCGAAGTAGATGAGCTTGTCTTCCTCGGACATATCGCTAATTTGGTAGAGTAATTCCGTGAAATCCTTCACATACTCTCAAATCGTGCCTGTCTGCCCCAACTTCCGCAGTTGTCTCTTGGCTTCTTGTTGGGCATTCTCCATGGTGAACGTTCCTGCTTGAACGTCACTGTAACGACGACGCCACCACATAGTCGCCGTATTCGAGAGGAACATGGATGCGGTCTTCATCTTCTCCTCTTCATCTTTTATGCCCAAGAGATCAAAGTATCGTTCCATATTAAAGAAGAAGGTGTCGATCTCCTTAGCATCTCGTTTCCCGGTAAACGGCTTTGGCTTAGGGGGCTCGAACCGCGCCATCTTCCCAAAGCTTGCTCCACCATTCGCTATGGTCGTCTTGCATAGCGAGGTTTCTTCCCTCAAGACCTTCAGCTCCTCCTGGAGAGTGGCCATCACCGTATGCACCTCATCCATTTGCGCTCGAAACTCCTTGTAACACACCTCTGAGGCATTTTTCCAGAGTCTCTTATAATATCGTTGTTAGGCACATCTTCCTCCAACATATCCGTCATCTTAGCCATGACCTCTTCCACCCGCGAGAGTCGTGACTCTATGGTAGCTTGAACTTTCGATTTTCCCCTTCCTTTGCGCGCGGTTACATTCGCGGTGTTCATCTCCTCGGGAATTCCATGCTCAACAATGCTTGAATCCGCCATCTCTCGAACCAAGGCTCTGATACCACTTGTCACAGGGTTAGATTTTCGCAACCCGTGCAGCACTCAAGTTACTCACTCCTTCACTCGAGCTCAGCCTAACTCGTCACCCAAAGGTGATGTTTGAGAACACAAGAGAGTTTGAACTTGGAAACAAGCTTGTATTGAGAATGCTTGAGGGTTTACAAAGCTTTGAGCTTGCAAGAATGTGATGTCTTGGAATGACTTGGGATTCCTTGGATGACTTGGGATGGGATGGGATGGGATAACAAATGAGTCTTGCATCCATTTATATACATTTTCATGGAGAGTTCTACACTTGCCATCTAGACTCTTCCATATCCTTCTCCTCCTAAGAATGTTCAAGAGTCTTCTAGACTCTTCTCCCTTGATATTTACATGGAGTTCTCTAGAATGCCTTCTAACTAGAGAACTCTAGACTTGTCTAGAGAAGTCTAGAGCATTCTACCCAACTCTAGAAAAGTATAGAATTGTCTAGAGAAATGTGAAGAACTCTAGACAATTTTTCAAGGAAAACTCCTTAAATTTGCTCCCCTGTGACATACCAGAACCCTCTACTTTGGGCGTCTTCATCAACGAGGGGAATCAACGTCAACAAGACGTCGACAACTGACACAGCGGACAACAACGCCAAAGTCTTTGTCATCAAGCATCTCTATCTATAGTGTCATTGGCAAAAAGCCCAAAAAAGAAAAGAAAAGAAATATAGTTAGAACTGTGCTTGGAATGATTTAGGGAAGGGTGTGAGGTGGTTTGAGTGGCTCGGGTATTTGAAAAATGGTGTTCTTGCTTGTTTTATGTGGATTTTATGATTTGATGTGGAATTATTCTTTTTGTTTTGTTCAAATTATAATGATTTGATCTGATACGATAATTTATATATGTATTAAATTAATAAGAAATAATAATTTTACTCTTATGAGTGTTTGAGATAAAGAAGTAATGAAAAGAGAAAATAGAAATTGTGATGGATGAATTGGTGTGATATTTTTATATGAAAAAAATTGTTAGATATGAAAATATTACAATTTGAATAAAACATAAAAAAAAATTACAATTTGTATGGACGGAGGAAATATTTCTCATTAGTCTCAAAGTAGAGATAAATGATGTGGCTATTTTTTAACTTTTTAAACAAAAAAGGGGATATTTTGAGTGTTTTCTACATTTTCCCCTGCAACATACTATATTCATGTTTTATTATTAGAAAAAAGTATATTTAATTCTTTGAATTTTTGACATTTTGTTTTTTATCCTTCTTAATTTTGAAAATAGACACATGTCTTCTACGAGCATTTTTTTTTCCAAAAATATGTATACTTTCAGGAGAATCATATGTCAAAAATTAACGTTTTTTTAAAAATTTAGGGGGTTAGATGTCTATTTTCAAAATTGAAAAAGGCAAAATATAAAAGATCGAAAGTTTATGAAGGTTAAATGTTATTTTTTCTTGTTATTAACCACAATTTAAGTACCTGAGAATATTACTGTAATCGAAAAAAAAAGAAAAACAAAAACAAAAAATTACACTAAAATATCTAAGTCAAATTTCATATATATTTTATTACCTAAAAAATATCAATATATATTTAGATACCCGATGATAATTTAAATTATATTTAAATATCCAAAAATAAATAAAAAGCACTAATATCTTTCACCTAACTCATTTGACTCATTCTTCTCTTTCTCAACGATTCTTGCCATTCACTCATCTACACATTGCCGGCTAAACATCCATGTTGCTTCCCGCCATCGACAGCCACGACCATCTACCATTTCTATTGCCTCTCCACCACCTATCTGTCGCCTCTCCACCACCGATTCCGACGCATCTGTTGTCTGAGATTTGTGTTTGATTGATCTAATTAGTACGTAACATGATGGGAGAGTCTACTTCGACTCCACAGCAAAACTGTCGTCGACCCTCAACATCCTCCTCGCAGCAAAATCAATTAACCTAGCCAATGCCACAACCATTAACAACACAACCACGGACCATGATCACCCAGCAAAATCAATCTATCCCCATCGAGTTTCTAGTCGATGCTAGACTCATATCCGCTCTTCGTCCCTCTACTCTTCTTGGATTTGACACAGCAAAGCCTCTTCATCGCCGTTATGAATTTTGATTTGTGACCCCGTTCGTCGAAATGTCACGGATGAAATCGAGAAGTGACCGTTTTCGCATCTGGTTTTGAGAGAGAGGAATCGGCTTGGGAGGTTGAGGAGGCGAGAGAATTGAAAGGTCCGTGGAGTTGTGGTGAGTTTGAGGTGGAAGGACTTGGCCTTGGCGCTGGAGACCGAAGTAAACGAAGCAGCGAGCTATGTTTGAAAATAAACAGACGCTCTGTTTGGAAATGAACAGGCACTCTGTGTATTTTTTAACAGAGTGCCTGTTTAAAAAAAACAGAATGCCTGTATAATTTTAAACAAGGGCTCTCAAAATTTCAAATGGAGTTCTGTGTTTTAAATAGACGCTTTGAAAATCTTGTGTGGGTGTGATATTTTACTATTTGTTAGGGTTTGAAATATTAATTCACACTGTTTGACAATTAACCGGCGCTCTGTATGGAAATGAACAGGCGCTCTGTTTAACATTAAACACGCGCTCTATTTGAAAATAAACAGGCGCTCTATTTGAAAATGAACAGGCGCTCTCTATATTTTTTAACAGAGTGCCTGTTTAAAAATTATACAAAAGGCCTGTATAATTTTAAACAGGGGCTCGGGAAAATTTCCAATGGCGCTCTGTGTTTTAAACTGGGGTGGTGTTTATGAACTTGACATTATTATCAAATGTGCAACAGGAACAATGGCAGGATAATACAGGAGTAATTTAGGAGCCTTGGTGAAAATTCTCATATGTCCAAAAGAGGGAATGACAGTTACGGATCAACACAGATTATATTTCATAAAGACCCCCTTTTGGAATCTCATAAAGGCGGCGATTCTTAAAAGAAGGGTGACGATTGGGAATTCGAGGAAAAGCGATCTTTGCATACATCAGATTGTGACAGGTTACAACAGAATGGAAAGATCCTTCACCTTAGGCAACCCTATATGCACGATCAACGAAATGGACATGAAACTGATTTTTGGAAAGAATAGGATGATGGAAACAATAAATGAGTCTGAATTCCTGGACAGGCGTTTTAAGGATCGAAAAAAGGGAAGCAGACCACAAAGGAAATTGACAACAAGGAAAATCAAAGAGACTTTGATTGAAGTTTCACAAAAAACAGAAGTGTCAGATTACGAGGACACAACACGACTGCTGGTTCTCTATATGTTGAGTACACTGTTTGTGAGCACGTCCAAGCCTTCGTTGAATTGGAGCTACTGTAATTTCGTGATCGACATTGAAAAAATGCGTGATTACAAGTGGACGTCCCACTTTTTCCAAAAATTGATTGGATCATTGGACGATAACTGCTCCATTCCGGAAAAAGGGACAGGTTGTGCAATGTTGCTCCCTGTAAGTATTTCAGACGATACAAACTGATTTTTTCCAGTCATTCTTTCTGGCGCTCTTTGTTTCCAAAAGGCGCTCTGTCCCACATAACTGGCGCTTTATCCCATATAACTGGCGCTCTGTCCCACCCAAATGGCGCTCTCTATTTAATACACAGGTGCTCTGTTTTGCAGATTGACATATAATAAAATAAATAATGAGTGTTAATTCTTTCTTTTAATTTTCAGTACTGGTTTCAGTACATATAAATAATTATCATAAAATAATAGAACTTTGAGTGACTAAAAATAAAATAAAAAGATTGGAACTCTTAATCGAAGATAATTCTTCACTATTTTTAAAGATGGTTAAGTTCTCAACTTCTTGTGATTGTTCAGATCCATTATATGGCTCGACGTTTGGAGTTTCTAATGAAATTGATATGGATTTGAGTTCGTCAATTTGACTTTGCAATTTATGCTTATGATACTCCCTTTCTTCGTCAAACATACTATTTTCTTCTTGAGTAAGGTGTTGGTTATGCACAATTATTTTAACCATTTCTTCCAAAGACATAGAATTTGAATCTTGTGAGTTTGGTTTTGAGGAATGACAAATGAGATGGTCAAGAGAATGGTTTTGTCAAAAGTCCAAAGAATTGTCTGGCATTGAAGAATTAAAATCTTGATATCCCTCATGATGACTTTGATAATCTAACCAT
>JAOVYX010020701.1:0-16704 GCA_035668315.1 Drosera spatulata | reverse complement strand
CCCCCCCCCTCCTCGATCTCCATCTCGATCTCAATTCACATCTCTCGCTTCCACGACGACGCGGTCAGTCCTTCTGTCCTGTCTGTGACGACGGGATACCTGGGTTGTTGTTGTTGTTGTTGTTGTTGTTGTGTCTTTGATTTTACTTCAGTTGATCGTGGTCTCTTTGAATCGTCTTCGATGTCGATAGAATTTGGGGTTGGATCCATTTGGTAGGAGAATCTAGGGTTTTGGGGGGATTTGGTCTGAAAAAATGGGAGAAAGATATGATGAACAGAGTCACTATATGAGTCTTACTCTTTCTGTTGATTGCCTGATGGCGGGGCTCGACATTTGATGATTGAGTCGATGATCAGGTTGACTTGGCGGTTCGATGGGTTTGGTTCCAATGATAATATTAGGGTTCTTGGGGATGTGGGTCGAAAGAAGTCAGAGACAAAAATGGTAGAACCGATTGGTTTTACTACTACGTGGAATTCTCCGTTTAGTTCTTAAGTGAAGCTGCTTGATTAGTCGATAAGGGAATTTTCGAGAAACTTCGGATAAAGTGTGTTTGGCATTTGTTGTAGGAATATATACTTGAATGGGTCGGGGATTTGATGGGTTTCGTACTCGTGGCAATGAAAATATAGGGTTTTTTTGGGTTATGAAATCAGAATTTAAAAAAATAAATGATATGGACAGTGAAATCCAAGTGCATGTTTTGAATGAAAGGATAAAGCTTATCATTTTTCTTCCACTGGGTCAGTGGGATACTCTCTTTTTGCTTGATTTCTGTGCGAGATTTGTTGAATAAAGAGTAATTTGATGACTGACAAAAGGAGAGTGTTTTGAATTTATTAAGATACTTGTTAATTTGGATGCTTGATTTTTCGTTCATGGGGGAGTATATGGTTTTTTCCTTGATTGCAGATTACTTGGGTCTTTTATTTGATTAAAGAAAATAAAATCTTGAGGTCTGGGTTAGGTCTCATGAGAATTGTTAGGGGAATGCAGAGTCTGAGTATTGACGAGCAGACAGCAAAGAAGCCCAGCTGGATTCAAGCCTTCAGCACTGTCATTGGAGTGAGTACTGCTCCTAAAGTCAGAACTCGTGATAAACATCTGTTTATCATCTTCGAGCTCTGACTTTGTGTTGGTATAGTTTGGAGTGAAAGGTTGGATCCTTATTTCGTTGGACTTGATTTTCCAAGAAGAGGAATATGACAAGAATTTTTGTTCAACGTGGATCTGGGAGCTCATCTTCCAACCAGAGTCGAACTTCAGTCACCGGTGGTTCTTCGGCGGCACCTCATGTGCCAGTTAATAGTACTCCAAGTACACAATCTAGTTCAAGGGAAGAGGATGCTGGGCCAGTGGTGCAAGAACAGGTTGCTGTGATCGAATCTGTGCAGCATGGCATGTGCTTTGATGACAGGATACCAAATAGTGATCATATCTCTACTGCAAGTCTTGGGCTGCCTCTGAATGAGAATGTAATTGATGAGATTGCTGATGTTGAGAGAGTTAGTAATGATGGTCAAGCTGATTTGGTTAGAGGACTTGGTGGCTTGTTGATAGGAGAGGGCAATGTGTATGATAATCAGGGTTGGAGTGTTGGTAGCTCACAAAATGATGCCGATAGTGCCCAACCACCCCCACCTCCTGTTCCACCGCCCAAACCTTCTTCAGCGAACTCTGTCAATACAAGGAGATTACCAACAACTTTATCGAGTGGGCGGACTGGACCTTCCAGACGAGGTGTTACCCGTCCTGTTCCTGCTCGTACTTCACCCTCCGGCTCAAGACCATCTTCACCAAGGTCTCACTGTGAAAGTGAGGGCTATAATAGTGCAGATGAGCAGAACACATGTTTTGTGTCCTCTTATGAAGACATGGTAAGTCGTCGTAGTTTAACTACTTGTATGTTTGCAGATGGCAAGATCTTTCTTATATGCAAAATTGAACTCATGGTTTGGTAGGGGCACGTGTATATTTTTTCTCTTCATGTTCTCTTCAGGCAGGGGTCTATTGCAAGAAAACAATAGGCAATAAAGATGATAGTTCTTGCACAGGTTCAATCTGAATTGTTTTGATTGTTGCTTCAATATATTGATGGACTGAAGTATCATTTACTGACTTATTAAAGTGTATGATCAGTGAAATGATACTGGGTAGTTCCCTTATGTAGAATGGTGACTTGTATTTGTCTGGATTACAGCCTTTTCATCTTTAATCAACTTCAATGTTACTTTGATTTCATCATCGATATACAGTTGGAGCATTCAAAGCATCTGCTGCTCGAGGAGCATCCTTTTTTCCGGAAAAAATGCTTTGATAAAGATTAGCTACCCTTGACTTGAGCTAATAAGAGAGAAACTGCTTAGCTTTTTGTCGTTGGAGGATTTCACAGATATGTTCTGTCATTCGATCTATCAATTTCAGAACTTGCTCTAGCCAATTTAAAGCTTCTGTGTGCTCAAACATTGAGATATTCTAGCGACTTGAATCAACATGGTTGATATTTATTTGCGCTCTGAATCTTGAATGCGATGAGCTTTCGGTTGGCTAGTATATGCCATATGTGTGGATTGGGCATTTATTTGTTGGTTCCATCTTTTATCCAGCACAAGCAGAGTATTTTAGGATCGGCATGCGGGTAAAACTGTCATTATATCTTTCAAATGCAGAGTTCTGTTCTTGTAGTATGTTAAAACGTCTACTGTGACTTGAAAGCACTGTTTGGTGCATAGTTATTGATCTGAGTGGATACTCTGAACAGTTGTTCCTTTTCCTTTTTTTTTTTAATGGTGTTTTTTGCTATCTGACTAAACGACCGATAATTCTTATTCCAGGAGAGAGAGAGGCAGTTCGAAATCGATATAAGAAGAGCAAAAGGTTTTGAGGTTAGAAGAATGCTAGCGGATGGCAACTGCTTATTTCGAGCAGTTGCAGATCAAGTATACGGTGATTCCGAGGCATATGACTTAACCAGGCAAATGTGCTTTGATTATATGGTAGGTCAAATTATGTCTCATCTCTATGATAAACTTTTGTTCTTGATCCAACTCTAATAGTTAAATATAATATGGTTGATAATATGGCATTTACATTGAAGGTAAGTTCTGCGTACTGCTTTTTTGGCTGGAAAAGCAAGCAATACTTATACCATTGAAATTTTGTTGTACTAACAGGATAATATCCACTGACCTTTTTCATATATTCATATACGTGTCGTCTTTCTACTATCCAGGAGCGAGAAAGAGATCACTTTTCTCAATTCTTAACAGAAGGTTTCACGTCTTACTGCAAGAGGAAAAGAAGGGATAAGGTATGAAAGCTAATATTTATTTAAGATTTTTTATTGAACCTATGTCAAGCAAGGGTATAGTAAATAAGTCCATATTTGGCCTATGGGTGGGAATCTAAGTGAATAAGCCAATGTAACTGGTCCCTTCCCCGTCCGCCTGCATCATAGATAGTGGTTCTTAAGGATATGTCTGAACATGTGTGCCTCATCAAGCGTTGCACTATAGTGCTGCAGAGCGTTTCTGATAACCATGGGTTGTTTGATTCCCTTCTTCTATGTATATTTTGTGTCTTCTAGGGTAGCCACTTTGTTATTGTGATATGTTTGGTTGCTGTTTTCTTTGGTCTTTGGATGGAGATGATTTTTACTATTCTCCTAGAATGTTTATAGTACAAGAGTTCTGTCACCATGAATTCGATGTGTCGCCGTGTTGCTTTGATTTTCACTTATTGTAATGGCAGGTTTATGGCAATAATGTGGAGATTCAAGCTCTTTCGGAGATGTATAATCGGCCCATCCACATTTATTCCTACAGCACAGGTAGTACTTGAGTTTTCTCGAATTGAGATTTGAGAGTGATATTGCTTCAAACCCTTGATTATCCTAATGCAAACCATTTATACAGAACCAATAAACATATTCCATGGAAGCTACAGCACTGATTCTCCTCCATTACGCCTGAGTTATCATCATGGAAATCATTACAATTCACTTGTTGATCCTCGTCGGTTGACCATTGGTGCTGGCCTTGGATTCAGTTCTCTTCGTGGGGTAAATTGATCAGTAATCTTGTAATTAGATTCGTATTTATTATTATTATTATTCTCTTTATTTTGGTTCCTTTACCATTTCATGAGGACAAAATCCTATTCATAATACTTGTGGTAACATCATTCTGTATAGGGCACCTAAGAATGTCCTGCCCTCTACACCCTTGTTAAAAACAAAAAACAAAAAAACCTGTGATCCTTTTGGTCAGTTTACTGAAGTCATCTCCCATGATTCAAATCGTTTCTGGCATTTTTCGTGGTCTGCAGAGAAATGTCGACAAGGATCAAGTTAAGGCAGCAATCAAAGCTCAGCAGGACCAACAGATAGACAATGCAAGTGCTTGGATTGTTCTTGCACCTTTATATCTGCTTTCTATCCTGACCCTCATGGCTGTATTGTAACTTTCTGGTGCTTCTGTGTGCAGGCCCTTCTAGCAGAGGGCCGATTTTTCTCCGATGTGGAGCTCACGGAGAAAGAGATTGAGCGCATGGTGATGGAAGCCTCTCGAGCTGAGTATCTTGCTGGAAACAAATTCAACTTGCAGCTTGTCCGGAGAGATTCATCGACATCTAGTGCTGAACCATCTTCCTCGGGAGCCAGTAAGTATCCTCCCTTTGTTCTTTTAGAAGTCTTACTAAATGGAAGTTGTTTCTTTGACCCATAGATGTGCTAAGAGCCTTCATTTGATTTGAGGATTTTTGATGAAATCTGAATCCCTCTTAGTGGGAGGATCTTCTCTTGTATTTGCACTCCTCTATGTTTCCCTAGGGGTGTAGGAGGTTGTTGGCTAGGTTTCGTTAGAATGAAGATCTGTTTGTTTTATCCTCGAAAAGGCTAATTAAAGTCAAACAGCCACCTACGAACCATTCCGAACTCCCTTTTACCCGTTTACAGCGAGGATGAGTTTTCTGCTTCTTTGCTGCAATTTCATGCGTCCACGGATGTTCTGTTTAAGATGGAAACTTGCTCTCTTTCATCTTGCACTGGTAAACTTGAAGTGCATGAGAATGCATGTTCCACTTAACAGTACGCTCCTAAAGGCTAAACTGCATGTGCAGTTCCTGTGTCAGTGTGTTGCCCTCCTCAAGGGACGCATCTGCTTGAGCATATCTGCTGAGTTCCAATTTTTCATGTTTTTATTTCTGAACTCCTCCATTTAAAGGAGAACACAGCAATGACTGCGACAATAAAACACGGGTTTATCTTAGCATGTGGCTTTCTACATGAGATACCATGAAGCTTGTATATCATATGATCATGTCCGTGTAGAAAGACTCGTCAGCTGCTTGGGAAGCACCCTCTCCGTTGTCACAGAACTTCTCTGTGTGTAAATTTTTCAGTTCTATTGATTGCCTAGTATATAATGGTAACATCAGCATATGCATGAGCTTACCTAGTTTATAATGTAGACCCGGTCTTGTATATTCTTTTTTGCCTTAAATTTGTCCGTGCCTGATCTTGTTGGTCTTTGAAATCATGGGACCAGGACCGTCCGGGAGCAACACGCAGAAGGATGATGCTTTCTCTGCTTTCTCTGGATCGGTCCTAAGCAGCAGCGTGGAGCTTTTGCTGTCGATGGGATTCAGTTACATGCAGTCAATCGAGGCGTACAGTATCTTTGGGGATGATGTAGACTCCATGGTTTGCTACCTGCTGGAGACTGGAAGCAGCAGCAGGCGAAAAGGGAAGGCCACTGAATGAGTGATTGATTGAAACCTTGACTCCTAGGATTTCGACGTCGTATGCTGTAACCGAAGTTTAGATTTTATCATTATGTTGTCGATGGAATCCATCATCATCATCTAATTAAACAAAAGGTTATCATTGGTGCTTTTAGCAGTACGTCTTATCTTTTCGTGTACTGGTATCGTGATTCTTTTCTATGGTGTCTGGTTCAGGAGATGGAAGAGATCGGGCTGAGTCTATATTGTATTCTTGTTCATTCAATAATTTTTACAATGTTTATGTAGTTTTCTATATATATAAAGCGAAGTTTGCATATCAAATAATATTATATCATTTTGTAACATTCATGAGGTTTATAATTATAATTTAAACAATCATTAACGTTTTATGAAAAAATTTATAAAATATTCATGTTTGGTCGTTATGGGACATGGGTTAAACTTGGCCCAGACAACAATGAAAATAAATGCTTCTTTCGTTCTATTCAAATTGTAATATTTTTATATTTAATAATTTTTTTCACGTTAAAATATTAAAAATGTTTTTATTTTATATTAGATCAACCTATTCATCATTATTTTTTTTCTTCTTTTTCTCATCCTTTTATCTCACTTGTAAGGATAAAATTGTCATTTCTTATTAATTCAAAACACGCATAAATTATCGTATCGACTCAAACCATTGTTATTTGAATGAGATAAAAAAAAATATATTGTAATAATAATAGAATAGACTGAATAAAATGTACAAGATGAAAATAAGGGAAAATAAGAGGTGCTGCAGCTGTTGTCAAGTTGACTATTGCGGTCCTTTTTTCACTGGGGAAAACGGGAGGGACTTATGGGCCTATTTGTAAGATCGAAATGGGAGAGGAAGGAAGGATTAACGAGGATATCATAATGTCATTTTAGTAAATATGATGTTTATAAATTTTTAATTGAAGGATTAGGAGGGATAGTTAGATTGATTTTTTTTTGAAAAAAATAATTTTCTTAAAAATGGACGGATTAGAAGAAATTACCGATTGAAAATAATATAATTGTAAAAATAAATAAAAGATATAATATTTATTATATATAATTTTTATAAATATAATAAAATCAAATTATTTATGTTTTCTTCCTTTCAACTTACAAACAATGTCCGTGTGATGTCCTATCCATCCTCTTCTCTTCCCTTGCATCTTTTCCCTTGCATCTTTTTCAATTTATTTTCATCTTGATAAAACTTATGAACTGACTCTATATGACAAAAATCATATTTAAAATATTTTTTCAATTTTGATTTTGATTTTTTTTAAAATTTCAAATTATTGAATTTATGTGATGAAAATTGTCCCTCTCCATGATAAATACTGACTGTTTGCAGCACACACTTTCCTCTGAAAAAGTGATTATCGTTCCTTGAGATTTGACCAACAGACATAAAGTCTATCATCGCAGGTAAACTCTATTTTGCACGAAAGTCATGTATGTAAACTTCCGTTCAGATTTCAAGTTAGAGGGTCGAGGTCAGTATCATTGTGGTCGTCATGTCGTTTTATCACCCTATCATAATGTTTTAGCAACCAGATTTCTTACAAATTTTCTTGCAGCACAAGAAGACGAAAATACGAAGAACGATTGCTCATTCCCAAATGTCCTCTACGGAACCCTAATTTTCAACACCATCGAAACCCTAGAAATCGAAATGGGACATCGAGGAAAGGTGCAGCCACACATCGATCAAAACACCACAAAGATACTCAATCTCACGGTTCTTCAACGAATCGATCCGTTCGTCGACGACATCCTCATCACAGCTCCTCACGTCGCATTCTATGGATTCGATGGTGATTCCTCTCAGTGGAGTCGCAAGGACGTCGAAGGATCGCTCTTCGTTGTCAAAAGGTTGCTGGATTATTGAATTGGTTCGAAGTGATGAATTGGTGTGCTAGGGTTTTGGTCATTGATTGTGATTGTGATTTCTTGTGTTCTGTTTGTTAGGAATTCGCAGCCTCGGTTTCAGTTTATCGTGATGAATCGGCTGAGTACTGGTGAGTTTGTCATATTTGGGGGTTTCTGTTATTTGTTGACGTGTGATAATCGGGATTCGGAGTTGATTGAATCTGTTTGTGTGAGTGATTTGTTGAAATGAAGTTTCGTGTGTTGTGTTTGGTTGGTGATTTGTGTTTGCTGCTTCAGTGCGGTATTGTAAGTTTATAATTCTCTCCAATACAGCTGAGAACTGTAGTTGTTGGTGACATTCCAAATTAGTCGAATCCCTTCCATGATGATCACTTCGTATTTTTAAGCATGTAAGTGACTAGAAATAGCTTGATGAGCTAGGCTGGCTATGAAATGTGATTTGGTTGAATTAATATGAGGATATTAGTGATTCATACGTGTTCTCGTGTGTTTGTGATTTATGCTAACCCCAAGAGGTGTGCAGAGAACAATATAGTTGTTTTACGAAAAAGAAGTGGATTTATGGAGAAGCCAGAGCAAGAAAATCATTTGCAAAAACCTGCTCATTACTACAAAATCGCTCCCACGTTCACAACTTATGGAGCATGTATTATATACTAGTTTACTGTTTTGTTGAAGCGGATTGAAACATAGAAGCTTAGTCCTTCTATTGAAATTTGATCATCTGCTTCTTACTAAGCATAGATCCTGCACCATCACTGAAAAGCTTAAGCATTGATGTTGTCTGATACGTAGACAATTCGGTCGAGGATCTCCTGGGAGATTTTGAGTATGAAGTCCAGGTACCATATTTGTTATATCGCAATGCTGCCCAAGAAATAAATGGCATCTGGTTCTACAATGCACGTGACTGTGAAGAGGTGGCAAATCTCCTTAGTAGGTATACTCCATCATTTTGGGATCATGCCTCCTTTGTTTGGTTATTATCATTGGGTATTATGTTACCGAATAAATTTGTTTTCATGCATTCTAAACTATTGTTTTCATCCCTTGATACAGGATTTTAAATGCCTATTCCATAGTGCCAACAAAAACGAAGATGCCGTCCTCAAAAAGGTTAGTATCAATTGTTCGAAGTGGAACATAGAATTCTACATTTATGATTCATCTTACAAGCTACATATTTTGCATGTAGGGTGTGGCAAAGGGACCAATATGCTTTTTCTTCCGTTGCAAGAGTTTTTTTATCTTTTTTTTTTCTCTCAGAAGGGAAAAACAGTACTCCTGTGGAAATGCACGTGGGCACTTTCTTTACTTGTTGCAAAATTTTAATATGGGATGTATTATAACTAGTTAGATTTCATAGCTGCTGCCTGTTAGCTTAAGGAGAAGTGACAATCTACTGGTGGGTTTAAGGAGGTGGCTACTGTATTTATTAGAGTGCAATTCTGATTTAGTAGTGGAAGCTTTGTGGCTTGATGTGGAGTTTGTTTATCATCTGAGGAGTCAAAAAAGGTTGGCTGTGTGGTTTAGGTTGTTGGATCGGTGTGATTCTATCGCAGATGTTCTGGTCTATGTTAGGCTCCATGTGTCCCGAGCTAGTAAAATTTCGTCAGTGAGTTGCCTTGTGTCTCGACAGCTCCTATGCATGCATCCACGGAACTTGTGTAATGTCACACATTTTGTTTGATTGTTATTTTTTCACTGCAGTGAGTTTGAGGAATTGGAAGCGGTTCCAACTATGGCTGTAATGGATGGTCCTCTGGAGCCTACTTCATCGACTTCCTCGAATGTGAATGATATGCCCTATGATCCTGCCTTCGTCAATTTCTTCAGCGTAAGTGATCATTCTAACGAGCCCTTCTATTCTGACAAAAGTGTTCTGTGGTCTTTGATATTCACAATTGCAACATGGCTCTTTGTATTTGGGATGATGTAATCAGAGGTCTCGTTGCATCATTTTACCTCCCCTTGGTTTGCGTTTATGCTCGCATCATACTGCTTTCCTTGTTCGACTTTTTTTTTTTCTCCTTTCCTCTTCGCACAAATGATTTAATTCTAGCATTGTTTTCTCAGAATGTTTCCTGAAATAATGAGGAACGAGGAATCATTTGGTAGAACCTATATGACGATTAATATGCTTGATTAATGATGAGCATGTTCTTTTCTTCCAAGTTCCAAGCCCGTGATCAAGACAACCGTAATGAGCGTGGGGGAGCATTCAATGAATAGGTTAAAGCCTGATGTTTATTTGGTTGCATAAAGCCGTTAGCTTCTGTTGAACCTTTCTGCTCCCTATGTTATCTCGTTTCTTCTTTCTATCTAACAGGAATTATGTTAATTGCTCATGCACCACTCTTCCATATTATAATATGCATGCTAAAGTTCTTTTTTGCTATAGTTTCAGTTTGTTATTTCACTAGTATAACTGCTTATGCTTTACCTAAATTTTGCAGTCTTCGTTGACTATCTCAAATCCCGCAAGTCCTCCAGATACTTTGATTCTGAGGCAGCTCTACCAGGGCTCCACAACAGCATCTCCCGCTCCTCCTAGCCAGCCGGTTAACACACCCACCTTACACCCAAGCCCTCGAGTACCACCACAACCACCTGTCTCATCCACTTATCCACTGCCTCTCCCTGATTCTTCTCAACCTAGCAGCACCGGCTACCAAACAACAAATCTAGTGAGACCGTTGGTGTTTTTCAATCCATCGCAATCATCTACCCCAGTGGTAGCAGCACCTGTCTCTTCATTTTTTCCTACTGCTCCGCCCCTCCAACCTCCAGTGAATGTCCAACACCCATATGGAACTACAGTACTTCAATCTTTGCCTCCACCCAACCCATCTCCGTCTCTAACTCTGGTGGCAGCTCCTGCTACAGATTATGGATCCTTTTTCCCTCCACCGAATCCTCCTCCATCTTTAACTCCGGTCGTTGCTCCTGCAAACTATGGGCCTGCAATCAGTAGAGACAAGGTCAAGGATGCACTTCTGCTGCTGGTTCAGGTAAATTTTCATGTCCAGTTTATGGTCTCCTAGTTAGTTTCTCTCTTTTCAGACAGTTTCACATGAACTACACGACTTGAAAAATTTCAGTGTTTTGTAAAAGATCTAGACAGCTGCCTTGATCCGGTTAGGTGTCGGGCCATCTCAAAATTTCTTTAGGAAGCGCCGAGGCTTACATTGAAAAAACCACAACTTCTTAAACCAAGCTTTTATCCCATTATTAGATACTTAAGAAAATGAGAAAAATTCAGTTGCTGAATGGTATAGGTTGCCACATAGAAGCCAGCTGGTCACAGAACATTCTATGAGATCCCTGGGTGACGTGGTATTTCTCTCCCTCAAAATTTTCTTTTCGCTATAGTTATTTTTGTGGTTCTCAATTTTCGTGATCTGTCTCCGTTTCTTTGTTTGCTTCGGCTCACGATGTGAATATTGGTTAGTCTAGGTTAGCAACTGAAATCCGTATCAACTGTCTACACCATGTTCAGTTATGTAGCCATGTAGGTAATTCATCAGAGTCCCGCTGTCTTTATTATTATGTGGAAGGAGCTACCAGCTCTGGTGTACAAGCCAGAGTTGTTTTAGGCCTTAAAAAAGGCTCAGAGTTGACTAATCTCGCTGCCTGCAGGTAGTCCTGACGGTTGTGTTTTCTTTTGATGATTGACAGAATGACCGTTTTATTGACATAATATACCAAGCAGTGTCGAATGCTCATCGCTCCTGATCCATCTGAAGTTCACCTGCTATTTTTGTCTTTTGATTTCCAGCACACTTGTATAGCAGTGTCGTGAAATGACCCTGGACTTCACTGAATGATCTGTAGCTGCTTTTATACTAGCAATTCGATGCCCTGTACATTATCCTAGTTGACTGTGGCATGATAATTGCATAAAAATACCCATATCTCCCTGCATTCTTGCCCAGGCAACTGTTGATCGACTCCCGATTCGGATCGACTCCATGGGATCAAAAGTAGTTTTGGTCAGAAAGTTGTGAAACTAGTTTGGTTCCAATCAGGCATGGCCAATAGAGCAGTAATGCGCCTCTTTAGAGCTTCATTTGACACGCTCAAATGAAGTTCCAAACCCAATCACCAATGGAGCTTATTCCCAACATTTTCCGTGCATGTTATCAACTCTGTGTTGGCTATGATACATGACAAACTTATACAAAAATGAATTAATTTACCAACCCTAAAGTGCAGTTGCAGACTTGCAGTTACTACAACGTAAATATCACTCAGACCAAAAACGTAGTTCTCTTCATCTAAAGACCGACAAGTCACCAATCTAGTTACCACGCTTTCTTCACGATCACCAATGTTTGTAGCTCGGAGCAACGAACAAGCTTGAAAACTTGCATCTACATTAAGCTGTCTTTACTTTCCTGGAGGGTGGTCGTCGAAAAAGACTGATGAGATCATCAAGACCCTGCCAGAAGATTATCAAAATCACAATCGTTATCTGTTTCAGCGAAGTGTCCAACAAACAGGTAAGGTGAGTAATGTCTTACCCTAGTTGTGATCACAAGAAAACTGAAGAGCACAATCAGATATGAACCCAGTAACAGGAGCAACAGCAAGTCAAATGTTACACTAGCTACCTGCAACAACACATTAAGAACATTAAAAACCGAGTTCCACCATCAACCAACAGAATGATCAAAAGCCAATAGCATTAGTACTGGCCATGTAACCAGAGCACATTTCGATTAATCTCAAGAAAATACTTCTGCTAAGTTTCGTAGCTAGTAGTACAAGAACAAGTCGAAGCTGTGGAAGGAATAGAAAAGATCAGTGGCAGTTGCCGATCATCAGTGAATTATAGTATTGCAAAGTAATTCCAGTGTGAAACGGCAATCAGATCAGTGAATTATAGTACTGCAAAGTAATTCCAGTGTGAGACGGCAATCAGAATGTATAGACTAACAATCACTGACATCAGCAAAGGACAACCAACTTTCCGAGGCATGTAACTCAACTACAAAATGTGTTGGGATTTGTGCAGGAAGGTAACAACATAAGAACTCTAAATCATGCATCCAAGAAAATAGGAGCCTCGAAAGTGGCATTCCCCAGGTGGGACCAAGCTTAGGTCACGATTGCCCGCGAATAGGCACAAAAAGCCTCATTTTGTCCTATAATATGGAAATGAGAGAAGGTAATGATATATCACATATCCAGAAGCTCATTTAGTGGTTTAGTACCTGGTATATGGTTAGTATAGCCATCGTGGAATCATAGAACGTGAAAATTCCATCAAGAGTTTCATGTTGTGCACTTACTTCAACCACATGTTCTTCTAGCTCCTGCCAGTGAACAGGAAACACGCAATCAGCCAATTCAACCAAGCAGTCTGTATGGAGAACAAGCATGTATTATGCCTGCAAGGCCACAGGACTAAGCTTAACAGGAATCATGATCTGCAATTCCATGTACAGCCAAAGACTAGGCAACAGCAGTGTTTATGGTCACCATGTTCGCCATCAATTACACACTAACAATGATTAGTTGAAGCACCAAAAAAGTGAAAAATTGCTATTTCTTCTTGGCCAGAACCCAAAACAAAATCCGAAACCTAGCCAAATCCCCTCACGGGGTTCTCTGCTCAGACCCACTGTTTAATTTTGACACTGACAGTCTTATCATCATTATATGATTGTAGACACTACCCACAAGAGGATGCATCACCAGTAAATATTTTAATAGTTAAGATAAAATATATCGTAAAAGAAATGGTTGAAATTTCACCAGTAAGTTCAAAACTCACCCTTTTGAGAGCATTGAGGAACGGATCACCCTTGGGAAGAAAGGGGGCAACCCGAGAAGTTCGTGACAAAAGATCTAGCCAAGACGACATGTATGAAGGATTGATAGCTACACTACTGTTTTCGGCAAAAACTTGAATATTCTTTCCCTGGTGCCCATAAATATGCTTCTGTAAAGAAGATTACAGAGAGTATTAAGATTAGAAAAAACTCAAAACCCAAAAAGTTGCAGTAGATCCAGTAGAAAAGGATGATGTAAGAGACTGTATAAGAGAATATGAAAGAAAGAGCAACAACCAACCTAATGGATTATAGATCAATACGACAAAATTATTTTGACACGTTTCTTTTCCACATTTAAAAGTTACATATTCAACACGCTCATCCTATCCCAACTCCAAGTCAAATAAAACATCAATACTACCAATCTTAGGCAAAAAACATGTTGCATGCACAGTCTAATTTTTTGCTGCAACAAGTTACTAAGCAGAATCACACAAGTTCATATTGCAACAAATTCTACCAACGCTACATCTTAATCTTTCACCCCAAGGAAGATTATCAATCGTCATAAAGTTAAAAGGAAAAAAAAATGCTTTACACTCAGAGCTATATGTTAACAAATTACTCCAAGTTTGAAACTGATGTAGGCATATTGTTCTCATCCCGCCAATTGGATTTAAAGGGATGGAATTTGGAAACAAAGATTCTGGGAAGGATTTAGCCGCTATCATAGAATTATTGGTTCTGCATTTGCAGGAAAAATTGCGAGGCACGCTTTTTTTTCCCCATTATTTTTTTATTATTTTGGTACTTCGGGTTTTCCTTGTATATAATTTCTATGAATAACTCACGCACATGTTTCAGACTTTCAACTACCCAATTTTTCTCACAACGTTTTATCCAAGGCTCCAGAACTATATTAGAGATATATGACACAGCCCAAAACAGTGTTGCCATTTCTAGTCAACTTCCTTGAAGTATTTAGTACCTGAAAGCTAGCTAGAAAGCAAATTATTTTTCTTGGGGAATGTAAAGATTTACCGCAAGACTCTCAGCGACCAGCTTGACACTCTTGGTGATAGCAGAGTCCTGAACAAAATGCCTGTGGAATGAACTGTTATCAAATACGAAGACCAGCAGGAAAGGAGAAAATTTGATAGACTTGAGTCACTTGGAAGTCTATCCTGTTTGGTCATTATTTCATTAATCCAGTGTGCCTTGACGATACACGACAAATCATAGAAACTTTCCAAGATGATATGAAAAGAGACAGCAGCAAACAATCCTCATTAAATTACCTGCTATCAGATAGAGCTCCAAAGTTCTCCAAAAATAGAGGAGCCGCAGAAAGTTCAGAAAGGGTAAGTGCAGTAATTCTAAGCCTTGAAAATTGTTCGTGCTCCCAAGCTACCTACAGCATATTAACAGCTTAATCACCATAAACAAATAAAAAACCCTTGAAGGGATCATGGTAAAATCATCAGAGCATCAATTGCTATTTGTAAGAATGAGATGGCTGATTGCATCATCAGAAGATCAAGGTGCATTCACCATACATGTCAACATAGTGTACACTTTTACATGATAGTATATGACACCATGAGCGACAACAACAACAACAAATCAAGCCTTTATCCCATCAAGTGGGGTCGACTACATGAATACGACGACGTCATTCCAATCTATCATGTAATCAACTTCTGTAAAATTATAATAGGCCATATCATACTGTAAGGTTTCTCTCATGATCTTTTAGGTCTCCCTTGTCCTCTATTGACATGTGTTAACTCTCAAACTTCACATCTCCTAATAGAAGCTGTGACTGACCTGCGTTTCACATGACCATATCATCTTAGTCGTGACTCCCTCATCTTATCTTCTACTGGAACCACCTACTTTCTGTCTAACAACTTCATTTCGTATCCTATCTTTTCTTGTATGTCCACACATCCACCTTAACATTTTCATCTCGTTTATACTCATCTTTTGAACATGTTGCCACTTAATTGCCCAACATTCTGACCCATACAACATCGCTGGTCGAATAACTGTCTTGTAAAACTTTTCTTTTAACTTGGTAGGTATTTTAGGATCACATAGCACCCCTAAAACGTCTTTCCATTTCAGCCAATCTATTTTAATCCTATGATCAATATCTGCATCAATTCCTCCATTCTTATGTAGCATCAAACCTAAATATTTAAAAGAATCCATTTTAGGGAGAGACTCTGTTCCTAACAATACATTCTCACTATTTGTTTGACTAATCTCATTAAAAACACATTCCATATATTCTGTCTTGGTTCTACTGATCCTTTACTTTCCAACGCCTCCCTCCAAGTCTCAAGTTTTTCATTCACCCTTTCTTTCGTATCGTCCACCAGAGCAATACCATCAGCGAAAAGTAAACACCATGGTACATCTTGTATATGTCTAGTGAGATCATCCATTACTAAGACGAAAAGGTATGAGCTCAAAACTGATCCTTGGTGTAAACCCACTTTAATAGGAAAAATAGTCGTTTCACCAACATAGGTTCGCACACATGTAACAGCTTCTTCATACATGTCTTTCGCAATCTCGATATATCTACTCGTCACTCCCTTCTTTTCTAAACTTTTTCAAATTACTTCTCTTGGAACAGAATCATACGTCTTTTCCCGGTCGACAAAAACCATATGTAAATTCTTTTTCTCTATCCTAAAACGTTCCATTACACATCGCAAAAGATAAATAGCTTTCATGGTTGACCTATCAGGCATGAAATCAAACTGATTCTCAATCATCCCTGTAGCTTTTCTTAATCTTTTCTCTATCACTTTCTCTCATAACTTCATATTGTGACTCATAAGTTTGATTCCCCTATAATTGGAGCAGTTTTGAACATCTTCTTTGTTTTTGTATATGCGAATCAAAATACTCCTTCTCCATTCATCAGACATCTTCTTATTTATCAAAATTCTATTAAAGAGTTTTGTTAACCAATTAACTTCTTCTATCCCAAGGCATTTCCAAACTTCGATCGGGATTTCATCTGGACCCATAAACTTTCTTGAACTTATCCCCTTTAAAGCCTCCTTAACTTCCTTTGCCCTAATGCGGCGAAAATAACATCGGTTCATCATCACATCTATATTCCTTCTTGTTTCATTCAGAGACACTTCCCTTGTGCAATTAAAAAGTTTGTCAAAATACTCTCCATCTTTCCTTAATGTCCTTATCAGCCATAAGAATATGCTCGGCATCGTCCTTAACACACTTTACCTGACCT
>JAOVYX010020700.1:0-16705 GCA_035668315.1 Drosera spatulata | reverse complement strand
TCTTCAATATATAATTCGATTTCCGTTCACAGATTTTTACATTATATTAATATTGCAACATCATATATAACATTATCAACTTATAATTTTTGTAAAATATATACGTGTTTTCTTTTCCAAATCAATTTATGTATTTTAAGGTAAGAATATGTTATATTCATAATTTTATATGAAAACGTGCTTGTATAAACCATGAAAAACGGATTTTAATTTTACAAAAATTAGTTTTGCTACGGAATCTGTCGCTAAGGTTTGAAGAATAAAGATGTAGCGACGGCGTCCGTCGCTAATATATGTCCCTCTCCTCAGCCCTTGGCAAAATTTTGGGAGCATATACAACTTGGCGACGGATTCCGTCGCAAACATGTATATGGAACATCATTTTAACGACGAATCCGTCGCTAATATTAAAGCAAAAATTTATTTTAAATTGTATTTATTTAGTGCTTCAATTTTAATTATTTGTGCTTCATTATTTAGCGACGGATGTTGACTTTTCCGTCGCTAATGTTGTTTTGCTCTTCTTTTTTTTTTTTTTTTTGTAACTATGCTTGCAACGGATTCCGTCGCAAGTGTGTTAGTATTAGCGACGGATTTAGTCCGTCGCTAATTTATTCCGTCGCTAATTGTTGATTTTTTTGTAGTGTGTCGTGATCATTACGAGTCTAATAATTGCACCAACCTTTGCTGTGCGTTCGAGTCTTACTACCACTACTGCAGTTAATTTGACTGTTTAGAGTGTGAGTAAGCGTATAAATATTCTAATTTGACCGTCTTACGACAAACGTGTCACGAGGATATCTCAATATCTCTCTCCCAAATATGATGTTTGTGAGTTTTTAATAAAAGATTGAAAGGGATAGTTGGATTGATTTTATAAACAAAACAGTTTTCTCAAAAGTGGATGGATTCAAAGGAATTTTGAGAGATTGCTAATTAAAAATAATATTTTTAGCAAAATAAACGAAAGTCACTATTATTTGTACATTATTCAATGTTTATTGTTTTCTTAAATATAAAATTAAATAGTTCACTTCACATTTTTCTCAACTCAGAAAGAATATTCGTATTCATATCCTCTCCCTCTTCCTCCCCTCCTCTCTTTTTCTCTTCTTTTTCATTTTGATAAAACTCATAAACAGATCCTAAAAAACAGCCCCTCTCATTGGGTTTGACTCTAATTCTTTCTTTCTTTGACCTTTTTATATCCACAAGCTGAATTGAATTTCAAATAGTAGTAAACTCCCACACTTGTAGATTGACCCTTTTAGGTATATGATCATAAGCAATGAGGTATGCTTGAAACATGACAACTTCAACATGGTATATATGTTGGAACTCTACCTATTATTGGTTTACTACGTATCATAAAGGGCTACATCAATATCATTCACAGAGTTAACGATAGCTTGGAGCTCTAGGCAGTTTTCAACCTCAACTTAAATACAGCACGCTAATCAAGTTCATGTCATAGATTTTCTAAACTATCTGTGACTGTTTGCGTGTAATTTTTCAACAAAAATCTGGCGTTGGGTTCGCATCATAGACCTACGCACATGTTATTACCACAAGGACTGTCACTATGCAAGATCAGTGAAATATGTGTGCCTAGGACATAATAGAGATGTGATCTGTACCATATATGTGTGTATGGCTGCTCAATGGTGAATCATAAACAGTATTATTCGAGCATAGATTACATATTATTCACGTCATTCTTCTCTCGAGCATCAAGTGAAACTATTTTTATCTTAATGCGAAGTCAATTGTTAGCTAGCTAGCCTAGCTAGATTGGATCAGCATTATTAATTCATGCACACTATATGCGTTCAATGAAAAATACGTAATGGTAAGTATCATAAATTGGCGGTCAATATTGGACTCTTAGTAGGACCACATAAACTTCACATGCACCATACATATGAAACTACAGCAACTTCAACAACTGACTGTAGTATATTGTAAATTGTTTTTGATGTACCAAAAACATATGACAGTACACTATAATCAATTAACCATTGTATTTCAAAAAAAAAAAAATCAATTGGCCGTTGTAGTCTCATATATATATATCGATGTTTCGTTGGTGCTGTAAAAGGCAACATACTGACTACTGTAAACAGCATTTTGAAAAATCCATAATGTAACATGAAAAAATTCATATTCTAACTTGGTAAATGCATACAGTCAAATTTTAATTATAAAACAGACTAAAAGCTTGATTGTACACGCTCAATAACTTACAATATATTGTTCAACATATAATATAAAACCGCCAACGTATATACGGAAATGCATGTATGGTGTAGGCAGCGTAGTGCTTGCTGTAAATACTATATGTTGACGATTTTATACTATAAATTGAATAATATATATTGTAAATTATTGAATGTGTATAATCAAGCTTTTAGTGTATTTTATAAATAAAATTTGACTGTATAGATTCAATAAGTACAGCATGAATTTTTCAAGTTACAATATAAATTTCTCAAAATATTGTTTACAGCAGTTAATATACTACCTTTTACAACACCAATGACGAGTCGATATATATATATGGGGTTCTTTCATTTTGAATTTTTGTCCCCGGAAAAATGGAGTCAGTTTTGTTCCTTTTTCTCTCCCAAATTAGCCAGATTACCCTATTTAAAATCAACCTCACAAATCTTATATATGTATAAGAAATAATATTATAATATCCATCCTATTTATTTTTTCCTAAAGATGGCCACTTATTTTTTGGTATTTTTTCTCGAAATGGATTTAGTACATGGCCAATAAATTAGTTGGGCGACAGCATAATATTATAATACGGGCTCGATCACTAGGCTTTCTAGAATACTTGTCCTTGCTATTTTCCTCGAGCAACATTTTTTTAGGTCTTAGGTCAAAAACGCGCTATACATACAAATATATATATATATATATATTTAGACTTTTTTTTATAAGGAAATATATATTGAGACTTTTTTTAATAAGGAAATGGAGTATATATTTAGACTTAGTTTCATGTCAATCCGTTGAAAATATAAGTCGCCTTAATAAATGCTAACCTTTTGTTGCTTTCATGAAGATTTGTTGATCCAAGGGAACAAATTTTAAGAGGCTCTAATAGTTCAAACTATCTTCTTCGAATGTAGCATAAAATTATCCCAGAAAAACATTATGCAACAGAAACATATTTGTCTATTGATGGCGCAAACCATAGCTCAACTGTTTAGAGCAAAATTAAAGTACCATTTTTTCATAAGATTAAGTTTCTCGTAGCATAATTGAATGACGATTTTGATGAACAGTTCAATCACGAGGTTGAGTTCTTGCCTTCTTGGTCACTACATGTAATAAAAGGGCATTACGATCGATCTTAATCGCAGAAACGTGAATTCCTATGTATAGCTAGGGATCAAGTCAGTATATGTAAGATGAAATTTGACCGATTTCATGAAATGCTTAAAGTCAAAGTGATACTTTGACAGTCATAACTATTCATATATCATTTATGTTCTCATTTCGTTCAATCTTTTTCTAAGGTTACTTCAATTATATTCAGATTCATAGAGAACCATTGTCTCTTTTATTTTTTTATTAATTTTTTGATAAGGACTTTTATGTTTAATATTTTTATAAGAAGTTTAGCCCCATCCAGAATTGAACCTTTTCAAATAATAATAATAATAATAATAACTTTTCTTATAGTTATATGTGGAATATCCTTGATTCTTTCCTAGAGTCCAAGATCATTTTTCTCAACGCATGGAATGTTCAATCAATTGAATTGCGTGAGGGAAACATGGAAATGTTGTCATTCAAATTTCTTTTCTTGTTCCAATAACATACGCAGTTTTGCTTGGATAAAAGACTTCCGTAGTTCCCTTTTTTGCAGTCAAATACTCCCAAAAAAAAATTGGATACTTTTACAAAAAAGTTAAAATTATGCTAGAAAATCCATTATAGATCTTAAAACGTCTCTTTATAAAAAAAAAATCCATTGAGTAAATAAAATATGGACAACAAATACATTGACTCGCCGCATATCATGTGCCAAAGTGGTCTATATAATAAATCACATAACTAACGACGAATAAATGGGGACATAGATATCAAACTTGCGACCTTGTGTCACGAACTTCTTTGATACCATGTCGAGAAATCATTTATATTTGAAATTCAAACTAATGATAAAAACTTATTATGGATCTCAACAAATCTTTACATACTTTTCATTTTGTTGTCGCATTTTACAAGGGCTCTTTACTTGGTTGGTTTGGTTGATTCGCTCAGTCATGAGACAAATCGTTATTTATAATATTACGGTATTTTTATCAAAAAGTATAATTTCTTAACAATAATTACAAATACATACAACAGGAAAAATTATTCTAAAAATTTACAATTCATCCATCTCATCTAATCTCATACAAATCCAGCCGATCGCTGATATCATCCTCGGAATCTGTCAGGTTGTCGAAATCGTCGTCTGAATCCACCAAGTTGTCGGCATCATCTCTGGAACCTGGCAGGTCGTCGGCATCGTCGTTGGAACCTGACAGGTCGTCGGAATCATCGTCGGAACCCGGCAGGTCGTCGGAATCATCGTCGGCATCCTACAGGTCGCCAGAATCGTCGTCGGAATCCGGCATGTTTAAAACAGGGCGTTTGAGGGAGAAAAAAGACAGAACACCTAGGAAAAAAAAAAGAAAAAAAAGAAACAGGATGTCTAAAGAAAAAAGAAAAAAACAGAGCGTCTAAACAAAACAAAACAGCGTGCATGAATAAAAACGAAATAGAGCACCTGAACAAAACAAAGCAAAGCGCTTGAATAAAAAAATAGAACACTTGAAGAAAAAATACGATCAAAAGGTGGTTCATTATTTTAGCAATGCATTCACTGAGTAAGTTGATGTTGAGGTTGAAGTTGATGCTTCGGCAAATTGAGAGTATATCTTCAACCCAACTTTTTCACGCACTTCACTCCCCAAAATTTTTGAAAATTCATCTCACTCCCTCACATCAATTTCACAAATACCTTACTCCCTATTCATTACTTCAACACACTGTTCTTCAATGGTCCTTATTTTTAACCCACCTACTCATTGATTCCCGCCTCATTTCCCTCCACCTCAACCACAACAACTATCAATCCAACACCCTCCTCATCTCCTTCCTTCAATTAAATTCAGCACCTAAATCTCTTTCATTCCAACAAGTTGGCACGAGTCGATTCCAGGACACAATCAACAATTACGTTGTGATGTTTGTTACGGGTCTGTTGTCGGATAATTATACCTTTTCATTTCTGTTGAAGGACATGACAAAGATTCAGGTTTGGGTCGAGATTGGGGTTCATGAGTTGTTATGAAGATGGGTTTTGATGGGGATGTATATCTGGAAACTAGATTGGTGTGTCTCTATTTAAAAGTTGGACGATTGAGAGATACACCAGAGGTGTTTGACGAAATACCAAAGAGAAATATGGTGGCGTGTTGTGGGATGGTGAGGGAGGATAGTTTGGTGGCGGTCAGGGTTCGGTTGGGGTACTTGAAGACGGGACGTAGAGAGCAAGGACTGGGTTTTGAGGTATGCAGAGGAGTGTGGTGTGGCGGGGAACTTATTTGTGAGGACGACCTTTATTGATATGTATTCAAAATGCGCGTGTATGGAGAAGACGAGGAGGGCGTTTGATAGGATGGTCGAGAAGGATATTGTTTGATGGGTTTTTGAAAGAAGCATTGGACTTGTTTGATCAAATGGTGTTGCAAAATGTGAAACCTGATTGTTGCGTAATGGTTGGTGTCCAGCAGACTAATGTCGGGGCAATGGACGATCAGGAACGGACGAGCAAGTTAATTGAGAGATCGGATAGCCTGGATTAGAGGTTACGGGATCAATTTTTCAATTTGTATTGTTGTAATCTAATAGACTGTATTGTTGTAATCAAACACAAATGTTAATTTCGATTTATATTGTTGTAATCCAATAGAAACGATTATTGTTTTTCCCTTTTTTTTCACTTTCTCGAATATATTTACAGTATAAAATCAAAGTAGTGAAGTGCGTATCTTTAAATTTACAATACACATATTAGTATAAAAAGTACTCTTTGATACACAATTAGTAAAGATTGCAATGTCTGTATTGTATTTTCTTAAATATAAAGGAGACAAATATACATATACAGTATAAACTATTGAAAACCTATCAAATTTTCTCCGTAATAAGAGACATGGAAGATAAAGTGCAGTATAAGTTTTTGCAAAATTAATACATTTTGATTTTATATTTTGTTCTTGCACTAAAATCTTATCTTTACGTTAAAAAAATCTTAGAGCTCTTATCAACACATTAAGTATATCTTTAGTTGAAGAAACATATTAATAAGTTGACTTTAGTAAAGCATCAAGTTCTTGATAATGTGTCAATATTAAATTCAAAATGTAATGTTTCAATATCAAATTCAATATTTATATATCCATATTAAGTTCAATATCAAGTTCTTGGGAATGGATCACACTTCGTAATATAGATATTGGTAAGTTCACATTTGTAATGCGACAAGTTCTTAGAATTTTAAGTTCACATATTGGTACTAATGCATCAACTTCACAAGATATATATGTTACCAATAAGCTCTTATATGTTAAAGATGTTACTTATATTTTCTCATGGTTGTTACTTCTAAGTTCATATATTGATACTAATGTATCAAATTCTTAGAGATTGTAATGTCACCAAGATCAAATTCTAGTTTAAGTTATTTAGAATGCTTATAGAACACGATGTGACACAAAGTGATGTACAGATTCAATTTTAACCAATATGTTTCAAGGTCAAATTCTAATTTTTAGCAAATGTAATATGAAATTTTCTTCTCATTGTTATGTGTTTAAAGATTAAACATAGATTACAAAAAATAACTTGCAGTATACAAAATCGAGATGTGATATACGATAAGAACAATGTAGTACAAAAGAACAAAACCGTTATTCAAAACAAAAGTTGTAGTACTTGAACTGAAAGTGACAATGCACAAAAAAAAAGTTAATAGACATCTGTTTTACAATGCAGTAGTCAAAATGGTATGTTCCGAAACACCATAACAGCAAGCAATGCTTGTATCTAAACGCAACATTTCAAAGACAAGATGTCAAAAATGGAAGCGATTATAAATTTTCATAAAACACCATGCAATGAGCTCCTCAATTCATCTTCCTGAACACATTGCTCGTCCTTTAACACAGATAGCGCGGTCTCAGACCTCTTCAACCCCATGTTTACCAATCTCAAACGTGTCCATAAATCTATCACAAAATATTCAACCCAAATACACACGAAGACAACATTCTCGCTATCGCAAGATCTCCTGCCTTCATATAACCCGACAACAAAACATTTCACGATGCAACCACATTCCCCAACATTTGATAACCCATCCAAATCAACTCTCATATCCTCAACATCTCCTCTTATAAGACAAGCAATCAACATAGCGTTCCACGCCACCACATCCTTCTCTGGCATTTCATCGAACACCTTCCGTGTATTACCCAAACAACTGTATTTCCCATACATACTCGTCATCGTCGTTCTAACAAACAAATATGCACCAAACCCATGACTCTAAGTCTGATAATGTACCTGAATTCCAAACCTAACGCCCTCGGGTTCATAATCGCTTTAAAATTAAACACGAAAGAAAAACTATCATATTCTGATAATCCTCGAGAAATAGTATTGTACATGAAGCTATCGTGGCTCGGTGCTTGGAGAAGGAGCTCAGCCACGTGGTCGATGGAGTCACTGAGGAGTGAGATGGAGAAGGTTAAGATGAGTTTGCCAAAGATAAATTGGTCAGAATCGAGGCCGGGTTTGGAGATTACGGTTTAGAGTTGCTTGATCCGATTTACCGTTTCGTGGTGAGCTTGGATTGAGGATGATTGTGTGATTGTAGCTTGTCGACAGAGGATACCTCCTAAGAGGAGGGAGCCGGGGAGTAGAAGAGAGAACAAGATGGAGAGGAGAAGAGGAGGAGTGGCAGCGGCGTGGTGGTTGAGATTACAGAGGTGGAAAAATAAAGTTGATTTTGGGGTTGGGTTATGTGGTTTGTGAGGATGATATTGAGTAAGATGAAAATGAAATTTGAGGTGGGGAGTGAAATGTGTATAAAAATGAAATGGGAAGCATAGTGCTCATATAAATTCATATGGGAATTTCTAAATAAGTCTCCCTTGATGCTTTTCTATAGCATTCACCTTGCAAGTCACTACAATAAAGATATTATTCCAACTCATTATTCTTCTTGTCGGGTAACATTATAGGCAGATCAACTAACCAAAGTTGATTTGAAGCTCAAGATGTCTTAGACATACTACACTCGTTGCTCGGCTTCAACACAAATTCCTACTTACACTTTAAATTCACCATGTCTCAATGATTATTTCAATTGCTTCTTAGCCTCTGTGCTGTAGAGTACTCGTAACTTTGTCTCAAATAACCTCCCATAAGGTCTTACCTTTCAGATAAAGTCTTTATAACACTCTTCCTCCCCAAGAGAGCTTCAGATTGAAAACCATGAAGTTTTGATGCCATGAAAGAAAAACCGAAGTCTGAATTAAGACAGCAAAAAATGCTAGTAAGCACATGCATGACTAACCCCATAACTTAATGCTCAACCTTTTGAGTGCACAAAGGAGATAGAAGACAATCCCATAACTATGATAAGGCAAAGTAGTCAATTGTGCGAATTGAGCACTTCTACACAACAATAATGTCATAAGCATTGCCATCCAGATGGAATACTATAGAGACATGTACCAGTACAAATGTTTATCAATCGAAGTCCAAGCTGGTGTCGACTCGCGCTTACCGCCTCCGATACACCAGATTCTGAGGATCAAAGGATGACGAGAAGGAGGAGCAGATAAGGGGATTGAGATGAGAGCGTAGGTGAAATAAGGGATGGAGAATCGAGTCAAAGGCAACGAATAGAGAGGGGAGAGAGTGGAGGAGGAAAGGGAGGTGGCCATGGTAGTGTGGTGTGGTGGTTCTCCACTGATGAGGACGATGGCAAGGAGGCGAGGGTTGAGGAGGAGGAGGGAGAGAGAGATTGAAGAAGTGGTTTAATTGTATGTTTTGGGAATTATTTCTCTGTACGTATGTTTTTGTAACATTTGTTAAGAAGTTATAGTTTTTGATAATTTATTATAAAAATAATTACTTTAATTCCCCTTTGAGAATGACTAAATCCATTGCAAAAAAAGGGGGGGGGGGGGAATTTCACAACATCTGTGTTTTACAATGAAGTATTTTTTAACAAAAATAAAAAATGGTTCTGAAATTACCCTTTTCAGCTCTAGAATTAGCATTACCCTTTAGAACTTGGTACGACTATTTATTAATTGCAATCAAAGTACAAAAAATATATCATAAACTATAACTCTAATTGTTGGTACCAAAATAAATACACAATAATGGGCTAAAACCCCAAAATAAGGCCAACACCATTAAGTCAATAGACTTATAAGAAAAGACCATATGGCATCTCATGGATGGTTTGGTCGCTCCTACTCTAAGGAAAGGACAAGTATCAACTATGCGAAGGATGAACAATATCCTATAAATATCCTCATTTACCTTTCCAAAAGATAACTTATTTGTACCCTATTCTTCAGTCATTAACTGGACATTTAATCCTTACTGAATTAAGTATCGAAGTCG
Organism: Drosera spatulata; assembly: GCA_035668315.1. Taxonomy (NCBI): domain Eukaryota; kingdom Viridiplantae; phylum Streptophyta; class Magnoliopsida; order Caryophyllales; family Droseraceae; genus Drosera; species Drosera spatulata. The sequence goes on along the minus strand of JAOVYX010020700.1, from coordinate 6,991 downwards.
GTCCTCGAGGAAACCTCCTCGGGCCCGACTAATTGGTCTGTTGTTTCATGAGGTGATTGCAGGCCAAGAGTGCGGGTTAGGGCCCATCAACAAAAACATCACCATATGAATACCTTGGTTTACAAATCAAGGCCCCATACCCATTTTCACACAAATATTATGGCGCCCACCATGGGGTCCGATTTGATGACTCGAAAGAGCCACAACTCTAGGAACACCGAACAGCCCGGAGTACCAACCAACTCGATCTCCCACCCCGACCAATAAAAATGACCGGGGTAGTGATAGGTCGGGACGAAGAGGTTCAAGGACGCTAAGCACAGCAGGATTTGATCACAATGGAGACATTGGCTACACCCAAGCCCAAATGGAGAATCAGATTGCTACTTTTATTACAACAATAAACCGATCTCATAAACCAAAGGCTACCTCCATAGGGGACAAGACCTAAAAACTGGAATGTTAACCTAGTTCCTGACATAAGAATCCCCCCTCCTATTTTTCCACCACCCGGAGACCTCTGACATTAGTTGAACTGGAACCAAGCGTTGACAGATGTCCGAAATCGGACGAAGGGCAAAGTGAGTCAAACCGGCACACTGAAGAGGACCATAGGAGTCCCATCAACTCCAAGGTTTCAGGAAGAAAGTCTCGAGAACAACGGTTGATGGGAAGAGAAAACCAAAACCCTCAAGGAGAGATCGAAAATGTAGAAAAGAAGGTTAAACAACTTTTCAAAATGATATGAGAGGCAGCCCTTGACTCTAAATACACAAAAAGAGATACCGATGATAGAGAAGCTTTTATCGAGGAGATCAATCGAAGGATGCCCCCAGAAAGATTCAAGATGCCCAGCTACCAACCCTATGATGGGATCGGGGATCCCTTCACTCATGTGCAGACCTTTTGGACCACTATGAACCTAAGCGGGACAACAGATACGATCATTTACAAAGCTTTCCTAACTGCCTTACGAGGACCTGACCGGATTTAATTTAATTCACGACGCTCGGGTTCGATTTCTTCCTTTGAGGAACTGACAAGGGTCTTTACCACCTAGTACATCAATAATCGAAGGATCCAAGTAACCTTGGAACACCTCTACGAAGTGAAGCAAAGACCTAGAGAGAGTTTGAGGGCCTTCATGAAAGGTTAAATTCAGAGGTGGTGCAAGTCGGACATGTAGAAAAATCGACATCTGTAGAGCCTTGATTCAAGGTTTCGAAAATCAATACCTGGCCTATGACCTGAGCAGAAAGTTTTCTTGAAAATACACAACCTTAATGGCTAAGGTCAACCAACATGTGACAACTGAAGCAGTAATGGCAGCCCAAAATAGGTTTAGAAGGCCTATTGGGAAACCCCGAGGGAAGGAAACCGAGACAATGCTTGGTCTCATAGTGGAGATGATTCTCGGTCTCGAAATGAAAGAGGAAACAAGGGGTCTCCCTCTCAGGGTGAGAAGAAAAGAGAGAAGTCCAAGACGAAAGGTCTTGGTTACACATGGCATACTCCGCTAAACACTTCAAGAGAGGAGTTGTTGTTCCCAACCCGCGCAGAAAACCTGTTGATAAAGGAGCCCGAGAAATAACATTTCAGAGAAAACAACCGAGACACTATAAAGTATTGTCCGTATCATCGAGATCATGGACACGATACTGAGGAGTGCAGGTACCTCCGGGATGCCATCAAAGAGCTGATAAGGAGGGGGGTCCTTAAAAGGTTTGTGGTTGATCGGGATCCTCCACGGGACCTAGGGAGAGGACTCGTACCCCTCCAAGATGGGATGGGGATGCGAAACAATGCCCAAGAATCGATGTGATATCTGGGGTACTAACACCACTCGAGTACAGTGATAGTCCGAGGATCGCTGAACTAAGCATCTCGCTGAACTAAGTATAAGAAGATGGGAATGAGAAAGCCTTTCAAAACCCCATTGGTCGTATTCACGGGAGGGCCTGTCTATCAGAAAGGGTATGTCACCCTACTAGTAGTACTCAGTAATGAGACCACCAAAAGTACTTCCTCTAGAATGCTTGACTTTCTTGCGGTGGATCTCCCTGCGTACAACGGGATAACCGGGAGACCCACCCTAGTAGGACTAAAGCTGGTGATCTCCTCATGCTACCTGACTCTAAAGTTCTCGACTCCCATATCGAGGGGGTCATGAAGGGAAGCCAAAATTTGTCCAGAAGATGTTACGAGGCCATCATCAAGAAAAAGATTTCCTAGGTGCGAGAAGCCTTCCCCGTACACCTCGATCCCCAAGATCAACCTGACAACCCAGAACCGATGGAGGAGCTTGACAATATCCCATTACAAGATTAGGAAAAGGAGAAGTTCTTTCAAATCAGAGCCTCTCTCAAAGAACATGATCGAAAAACACTCATACGATTTCTAATGGAGAACTCGGAAATCTTTGCATGGGGACCCGAAGATCGGGTAGACTCAAGTGTGATCTTCCATCGACTTTGCATTGATCCAGATGTAAAACCAGTTAAACAGAAGAAAAGAAGTTTCGCTGCCGAGAGCAACAAAGCGATTACTGAGGAAGTCGAGAGGATATTAACGGCGGGCTTCATTAGGGAAGTTGCAAATGTGGTCATGATAAAAAAAAAAAAAAAAAAAAAAAGGCGAACGGGAAATAGCAGATATGTGTAGACGGCACTGATCTACACCAGGCATGTCCAAAGGATTGCTATCCTCTCCTCCGTATTGATCAACTCATTGACTCCACCTCAGGGTACAAACTGCTGTCATTCATGGATGCATTCTCAAGGTATAACCAGATTCAAAAGGGGGGACTTACAGCTATAAAGTTATGCCCTTCGGGATCAAGAATGCGAGACAACCTATCAAAGGTTGGTCAATGATGCTTTTGGTCCTCTGTTATGAACCATCATGAAAGTCTATGTTGATGATATGCTAACCAAATCGATGGAACCGAGAGAATATGCAAGAGACCTGGGAAAGACCTTTTAAATCCTAAGAGACTATAAGATACGAATCAACCTAGCCAAATATGCCTTCGGGATCAGATCGGGAAAGTTTTTGGGATACATGATTGTAAGCCGGGGGATAGAGGCAAACCCGACAAAGGTGCAAATAGTCCTCGACATGAAACCCGCTCAAACTAAGAAAGACATCTAAAGGCTGACTGGTTGTCTCGCTGCACTCGAGAGATTTCTCTCTTTAGGATCAGAGAGGGTACTACCCTTCTTCAAAGGCCTGAGGGGATCACCGATCAACTTGAAATGGAACCCGGATTGCCAAAAGACCTTTGACAAGCTCAAAGATTTCCTAAGGCAGATTCCCCTTCTCACAAAATCGATAACTAGAGAGAGACTCTATGTGTACTTGGTACCCTTCCCCGAGGCGATTTCGGCTGTTTTGCTCTAAATTAAAGACGGGAAGTAGAAACCGGTTGGGAAGCTTTATATTGATGGCTTCTATACCCAGAAAGGGTCAGGGGCAGGGGTACTCTTAGTCACACCAACCAGGTGGGAACTCCCATGTGTAATAGCCTTGAGGTTCAAGACAACAAATAACTCTGCTGAATATAAAGCCCTGATATCCACTTTGAACCTAGTAAAGCACTTGGGGCCAGATCGGTGTAGGTATTCACATACTCAAAGCTAGTGGCAGACCAAATGAATGGTGCCTGCGAGGTCAGAGAGAAAATGAAAGGCTACTGGAAGTGACCAAAAAGCTAGGTAAAGAACTTCCTACACTACAAGTGCAGCGAATTCCCCGAGGAGCAAATATAGTGACTGATAGACTGAGCAGGATCACATAAAGCAAAGAAAAACTGAGCAAGGAGAGGTACTATGTTGAGATTGTTCAAGCTTCGACGGCCTCAAACCCGGAACCAATAGTCCCTGTAGGCATACTGTCCTCCTGGATAAACAACATCCGGAGCTACATCTTGACAGAAGCTTTACCAGATGACCCCCGTATGGCACAAAAGACCCATAGAAAGGACCCCGAGTTCTTCATACTCAGGGAAGACCTATACAAAAGAGCTTATTTGTCACCCCTCTTTAAATGCATTGCTGAAGAAGAGGGCAAGCTGATACTAACTGAGATCCACTTGGGGATATGTGGGAACCATCATGGTGCCGAAATGCTTGCGCAAAATTGCCTCAAACAGTGATACTTTTTGGCCAACCATGCAAGCTGATGCAATGGAATTAGTAAAAAGTTACGATTGATGTCAAGGAATGGCTGACAACAGTAACCAACCAACTTCCGAGCTCAAACCCATTGGCATCCCATGGCCCTTCGAGAAGTGAGTAATTGACATTCTCTGCCCATTCCCTTTAGCGTCTAATCAGAGAAGTTTGTTATTGTGACGATCAAGTACTTTACAAAGTGGGTGGAAGTCGAAGCAGTCTCGAAGATAACATAGCGAGCAGTTGCCAACTTTATCTAGAAATAGATTGCTTTCCAATTTGGGATACCCCAGGTTCTTATCTTTGATAGTAGTGCCCAGTTCACCGAAATAAACTTTTAGAAGTTATGTACCGAGTATGGAATCGAGGAATGTTTTGCCTCGGTAAAATACCCCTAGAGAAATGGACTAGTCGAAGCAATTAACAAAGAAATAAAAAAGGCTCTGGCCTGAAGGCTGACAGATGTAAAGGGTCTCAGGGTGGAAGAACTATCCAGATCACTATGGGCTTACCGCTCTACCCTAAAAAGATCAACTGGAGAATCATCTTACAATCTAGTATTTTTTATGGAAACGATAGTACCTATAGAAGCGAGCATCTGAGCCAGAGAACGATGGGTTTCCTTGCTGAAAAGAACTCACTTTTGATAAGGGATGAGCTCAATTTCTTAGGAGAAAAACGGGAGAAGGCCCAATTGAATGTCCCGGTATACCAACAAAAACTCGCTAGACACTTCAACAAGAAGATGAAACCCCAGACTTTTAAGTTGGGGGACTTGATTCTGAGAAGGGTTACATTCGAAGTCGGACAAACTGGTGGAAAGCTCGCTAATAAGTGGGAGGGGCCTTACCAGATAAGTGCAGTAAAGACTCGAGGGGCGTACAAGTTAGCTCGGTTCAATGGACACGAACTGCTAAGAACCTTCAAAGGCGACCTAAGAATGTACTTCCCATGAAAACCTATGAAAGGATACCCTAATCGGGACACCTGATAGGTCCTAGGCAATTTTGTACTCGATAAATGGAATGAAAAGTCTCAAAGTTTCTTTTTGTTGAATTATGTCTTTGAGTCCCGTTCTCCTACTTTGCATGTTTAAACTAGTAAAGGAAAAGTTAATCACTACAAGTCGAGCAATCACAGTATTTAAGAGTCATAAATATAGGGGTCTCCAATTAAAAGTTCAAGACTACCTTAAAGTCGGAACTAAAAACCGGTCCCTACAAGCTCTTGAAATCATGGACCCTTAAGTGAATTGAACTAACCTAATATAGTTTCAAAGGAAATCGAGTAGAGTCACCAAACCAGGGGCTTAGCTTGCGGGAACCTCTAAGGGTCGCAAAACCTATAAGGGTTTCTAGCACGTAAGGGTCTCTGGAACGAAACATGTAAGGGTCTATAGCACAAAATCTATAAGGTCTTGATGTGTTTGTAAACACACATCATTTTCTTAGTCAATGTTTTTTTTTTGTCACTTTTATGATTTGTTGGTGTCGTTTTAGTATCTTTTGTTATTTAGAGCGTCGATACTATCGAATCTCTTGTTTTCATTGCAGATGTGAAGAATTCATGGTATTTCTGGATGGTGAGCTTCTTCAAAGTGTTATGTAGCTATTTTCTAGAGTTGTTACAATGATTACAATTGATGTCGAACGAGTTTCGAGTGTATTTGGAGCTAAAACATCAAAGGAAGCTGAAATGGGGCTAAGCACGACCGTGCCAGATGTGTACGGGTCATGCAACATGAAGTTCAAATGTTTCTAAGAATGGTGGGTTGTAGGCGTGCACAAAGGGTGCACAACTGTGCATAGGTGAGCACAAGCCATGTCTGCCTGGCACGGCCGTGCCTTCTGTTAGATCCGCGTCCCTTATCTTTGCTATTTTGAGGGAAATTTGTTATTTTCAACTCTTCTATATATATGCCACGACCTATTTTCAGAAAATGAATCATTTTCCATAAGAGGTGAGCCGCCGACTCATATTCGATTTTCTCTCATTCACATGTTCATCGAGAGGATTACCAAGGGAGATAAAGATCTATGCATCGTTGAGTTTCCATCATCAAGGAGATCAAAATCGACCATCAAATAGTTTCTCTTTTATTTTTCGTTGTAGCTTGTAATGCCCTTCATCGATCTTTTGATGTATTGTTTGTTTTTTTTTTTCTGACAATGATAGCTTGGATTTCTAGTATGGCTAAGTGATTGAACCTCGTTCATGGATTTTATGAGACGAAGTTTTGGATATCAATCGTTTTATGTTTTTAATTATGGTATCATATGGACATGGTGATGTTATCTCAATTATTCATTATTTATAGTTGGATTGGCCATCTAGGTATGTTAATGGCGTATGTATGCAATTAGTCATTCTTGTTTGACAAATATTAGCAATAATTCATAGATTAATTCATTCTTGTTTGATTAACCTATGTACATATGAGTATGAATATGACATAACTCTAATCTTTGTTAGGTTATTGTTGTAGGGTGTTGAACTATATTTGATAATGCAACATGAGTGTTTATGTTATATTCGTTTTTTGACATAGATAATCATGTTAGGTTGGTTATGTCATGCTTTATGATAATCGATAATTAAGATATGGACGTTGCTTATGTTGTAATTAGACATAACAGCTATCATAGGAGAACATGAAATGAAAATGTTAGTCCATGATTAAATCCACGATGAGTGACAATCACGTAAGCCACACACTTTATCGAACTTGATTAATCTCTTTAGAAAATCAGAATTGAATCAAACTTTAGTTTTCTGCATTGCTTTATTTTATTTCCTTCATTACAAAAGAACAACCCCCT
>JAOVYX010020699.1:0-16706 GCA_035668315.1 Drosera spatulata | reverse complement strand
TGTATATGTATATGTATATGTATATGTATATGTATATGTATATGTATATGTATATGTATATGTATATGTATATATAACTTAACATTCAGCTGAATTATGATGCTTTAAGAACTAAAACATATCATAGACCATTTGGGTGTAACACCAGTCATAGGCGCCTATCCCCAGCGTACTCACTCTCCTCATCTCCGTGAGCAGATGAGTGTGATGACGATAGATGAGGAGAGCTAGATGGTGCAGTGGCTGGTGAATTGGAAGGGCGGAGAATTGGTGATATAAAGGGACGAGGCGCAGGAGTTGGTGAAACGAAGGGACGAGGCGCAGGAGCTGGTGAAACGAAGGGACGAGGAGGAGGAGCTGGTGAAACAGAGGGACGAGGAGTAGCAGATGAGAGATCAGGTATAGGAACAAAGTCGTGCCTATATCATGGAATCCAGCTAGTGATACACTACCTCTCTTACCTATAATCTTTTTGAAGTATATATATATATATTCAATTAAATGATACCTAAAGAAAAAGGAAAGTACATTAAAAATCTATGGTAAAAGCTTCCAAAATTTTAATAAAATTGATTTCTTACCTCGGCCTCTACTACGTCTACCATCTTTGTCAGCACTAGCTGAACTGGATCGCCAAAGAAGAAGGTTTCTTGCAGACATCTGTAAGAAAAGAACGTTAGTATATATTATTTTTTACAAAAATAAATTTAAAAGATCGTTAGAGGAGTAATATCGATTGAGGAAAAAAAAAACTAATGATTTATCATGAATTGTCTAAAATCTAAATTGGCTAACAAAAGCTTACAAATCAATCATTTTGATCATCGTCCTCATCTTCTTCCAATTTGGATGATTTTTCAAATTCATCATCAAACTCTTCGTCCTCCTCCATCTCTTTCCCTTCATAAATAAGTTTTTCATTCTCATTCTGTTCAGCTTCCTCTTCATCCTCCTCCTCCTCCTCCTCGTCTTCTTCTTCTTCTTTCGTTCCAGCTTTTTCATCATTATCAAACTCAGTTTGCATTAGGGAGACTGGTGTATCATTTGCTTCTTCTTGGAACGCTATATCTTCGTGTTGAGCATCAATCATCCCTCGGGCTTTCATTCAAAAGACAGCCTACCATTGATCTCTGGATGTGAGGCTTGGGTATGGAGCATAACACACTTGCAAGGCTTGATTTGCTAAGATGAATGGATCATATCCCCTTGGTATCTCTTTGTATCAATCTCTGCCAATTGATATCTCTTATGCACATTCATTCCTCTATCAGAGTCAAACCAATCGCATTTGAAGAGAATGGTTCGATATGTTCTTTCATCCGCAATATATTGCAGCTCCACTATCTCCTTAAGGATGCCGTAGTAATCATTCTCACCATCTTCTTTAACACTTACGCCATAATTCTGAGTGGCTTTAGTGGAGCCATGTTCGAAAGTGTAAAAAAAAAAAATACCCATTGATGTAATATTGAGGATACTTATACACTTGCATGGCTGGTCGTGCACCAGGGATACGGATCATTTCATTCGGAACATCGTGTGATAAAACCTGCACTCAACATAAAGGAATCTATAAAACTTGATCCACATGGGCCATGAATTCCCCTCCTATTAAGCACAAAAAGAAATCACTCTTACATAATTTTGTATGCACAAGGGCCATGAATCCCCATGTCTGCTCCATACTCCTGAGTTATTCTGAAACGCCTCTTTCTCATCATATCTTGCTCAAATAGCATATCATCATTGAAATAAACCTCGTGTTATTCCAAAAAAAAAAAAAAATAAAAAAAATGAAATAACATAAATCTCAATAAGTATGCTACTCAAAAATCACTTCGAAAATTACTTCTTGCCTCCCATAATCAAAGAACAACTCAGAATTCTGCAAAATATATGAATGGGCGGCGTAAAAATCCTTCTGATTTAGAATAACCTTCTTCTAGTGTTGTCGCGTAAAAAATAACCTCCATTCCTTTGGAACATGGAAGAAAGATGTAAATCATCAACATGGCCCCATTCTCTACAATTGCGATGATGATCTTTTGATTTAGTATCCACCCCAGGTCCAAAATAGTTCTTGCAAAAGTTACTCTGCTTCTCCATAAGATATGCCTCACAAATAGAGCCCTTTACTTGTGCTTTATTGTCAATCTTTCCCTTCAAGTGAAACAAAAACCTGAAGGCATGAGAATTTCAACTTGAATACATTTCTATGAATTTTTTAGGGTAAAAAAAAAAAAGTGTAAGCTATGGATTATACCTTTTAAAAAGGTACATCCATCTGTGGTGAACCGGTTTGGTAATTTTAGCCTCATGGGAAAGATGCAAAGGTAAGTGCTCTATAGAATTGGAAAAAACAAGAGGAAACAACCTTCCTAGCTTGCACAAAATCTCAGGTATCTGCCTCTCCAATTTCTCCATATTTTCACGACGAACAGTATTATAACAAAGATCTTTGAAAAAATAAACTGAGCTCCGCTAAAACACTCCACACATGATTGGATTGAAACAACTCTTTGAAGGCTACAGGAAGCAATCTCTGCATAATGACATGACAATCATGGCTCTTTAGTCCCTTCAAACACCATTCATTCTCATGAACACAACGTCTTATATTGGATGCATATCCATCAGCAAACCTCAGCTTCTTGAATCATTCACACAACATCTTTTTTGCCTCCTTTTTCAAAACATAAGGAGCCTAGGGCGTAACCGTCTATTCTAGGCCTCTCCTATTCCTAATAGTCTTCAAATGCAACTTCGGACGGTTACAAGACAACTTGATGTCTTTTCTTGCTATAATTGTGTCTTTCGTCTTGTCCTTTACATCCATGACAGTGTTGAACACATTATCAAACACGTTTTTCTCAATATGCATGACATCAAGATTATGCCTGTTTAGCAATTTGCTCCAATAGGGCAGGTTCTAAAAAATGCTCATCTTGCTCCAGTTGCGAGAGTCATGGAATTCCTCAGTATCTGCGAAAAATCCACGATCACGTATCTCATCCCTATTTTAAATGAGAACTGTATCATCATAATTGGTCCTATTCTTTGAAAAGCCACTCTTGTTAGCCCAAAAAGGATGATCGTAAGGTAAAAGCCTATGATGAAAATCAAACCATGACTACTATTTCCCATGCTTCAAAGTGAAGGCCTTGGTATGCTCCATACAATAAGGACATGCTAATCTTCTAGCTGTGCTTCATCCTGATAACATCGCATAAGATACAAAATCACTGACGGTCCTCAACAATACAACCCTCATCTGAAATGTCTGTCCCTAATGAACTTTTAGGCCCAAAGTTCCACTGATGTGCCAACTCATCAATTAAAGACTCCAAGTACACATCTAGATTTCCTTTAGGACTTTTAGGTCCAAGAATGATCATGGAAAGCATCATGAACTCAATCTTCAAGCACAAGCCAGAAGGAAGATTGTATGGAGTCAGTATCACATGCCAATAGGAGTACTCGGATTCAGAATTATCAAAAGAAGCAAATCTATATGTGTATAATCTCAAGCGAACGTTTCTCGGTTCCGCAGAGTACCAAGAAAACTCCCTATCCAAATACTTCCAAGCTTCAATGTCTGATGGATACGACATCTGATCTTTAACGCTGTACTTGGTGGAGTGCCAAGACATCACCTGGGGATTGTTCTTGGTTACATATAACCGTTGAAGCCTCGGAGTTATCAAAAAATATCTCAATACTTTCAGAGTAACTGTCTTTTACCTCACAGCTTTTCCTTGTATCGAGATGCCCTGCAAACAAAACATGAGTCCAAACCGGCATCCCCTTTCCAAAACAACATGTAGCCATAGGGAAAAACATCTAACTTCTGAACAGGAAGTCGAATGCCCCTTATCAACATATTAATCGACTACAACGTGTTCGTCATCACGATATCTTCCGGACACATATCCTTCAACAGAGCTGCAATGACAACCATCGCTCGATGAGGTATGTTGTACTCAAATTTGATTTTCAACAACCTAGACACGGCCTCCAACTGAGAGACTTTGCAACTAGGATACAACGACTCTCGTGCTGCATTCAAAATTGCAAAGAACTCACTGAAAGAAGGCAGAGGATTGTCCTCGACATCATTCCTGCTCCCTACCTTGCTCTCAAAGTTAGCAACCCCAAAACCATCCGCCACTATGTTCTCATACGGATTAGCCCTGGATATTCTCGATGACTCACCCACTTCAACCTCACCTTAAAAATTCCACCTCCAATATTCAGGCAAAAAATTGAACATCTACAAATGCGTCTGTACGACATCAACCAACTGATAGTCTCTATTCCAACACTTCATACATGGACAATTCAAGTATCCAGAATAGTTGAACGGTTGATGTTGAACAACAAAGTTTATGAATTTGCCGACATTCCGAGTACACTTCTCACTAAAAAATCCGTCGACTAGCCGTTCATACATCCAAGATCTATCATACATCCGAATCCATCATTCTGTGTATAAATAAGATCAACATTTAGGTATCAATATTTTTTTTTCTCAATTAAAAAAACTTAACTATTTTTTCCAATTACCAATCACATATGTTGAACTAGATAAATTTGTTTTTCAATTAGCTACAAATACAATATACCAAAATATGTTTTTTCACTGACAAGCTTTACTATATTTTTTCATAATCCGGGCTCTAATTTTTTTTTTTCCACTGATTTTTCAATACTCCATCCAATTCACCTAATCCATCTAATTCGTTCAAAACCAACCATCACCACAACCATCGCTACTCCACCTATTTTTTCCACACTAATAAACTACATCTGTGATAAACCAACATTCGCCACAAGCCAAACACCATACCCAATCCAAAACCATCGCCACAAACATCACCTAATCCAAAAACCATTCCAAACACCACAAAGTCAACCATCACCTAAACCAACCATCACCCAAACTAACCAAATTCATCAAATCAACCATAATCACCCAAAATTCATCAACGAACTAAATAATGGTCTCATATTCACCCAAGATCGAATTAAAAAGGCAAGTATAGCAATAATGGTCTCATATTCTAAAAACTTAGCCATCATCCAATCTTCCCCCTTTTGACAACCTCAAAAAGTAACCAAACTAAGCCAGTTAGCTAACAAACCCTTGTGGCGTACCTCTTCTTCATATTATACCTGTTGAATCTTCACCTGTCATTACCCAATCAGGAGAAAAGCATTCCACGTACTAGAAACACAATTAGAAGGCATTTGTCAACATAAGCAAAGTCATACTAAGTGGCATAGTTAAAAATATTATAGACCATCAAACTGTTTATGGAATCCAAATACCAGAATAATGTTAAGGATATGGTTAATGATGCGTGCTGTCATGGGCACGTCACATTAGTCCCCACTTATAATATTTATTATGCAGATATAATGAGTAGAGATCAATCCCATAGAGAGATGGTATATTCTTATTAATAATCTACTATGATTTATTAATTACTTAACCTAAAACTAGTGTTTTGGGGGGGGGGGATTGTATTTAAATTGCATATTTATTAAAACTACTATTCAAACTAAAGAAACTAATTAATTAACTAAATTGCAAGGAACTGAATGACAGAGTTATAAGCTTTTGGAAATAAACGTAGGGAGGATTCTCATAACATTACTCAGCTTAGGGATAAATCATTGAACTAAAGGTATCGAATTATTATGATCTGTATATTCATTAGCTTGATCAACCTATAAAAACATCTAAGTGATCAATTTAGAGGCATTCATAAGCTAACCATGTTATAGTTAATGTATAAAATCATTTACGGGATCAATCTAAGTGAAACAATGCATCAACTATGTTAAAATTTCCAATCTTTGACATCATTCATGTAAAACAAACCAAATTCAATTGATAAATATAGCATATCTCATATTGCCTTCACTTCGTGTCCTTTTGAAAACTCCCTACTAACTAATCTGCTCACGCATGATATTAGAAAGCAACACAATCATTGATAAGAATGCCAAGAAAATCATCATGATCACAATAAAATAAAAACAATGACCAATGTGTATAAATAACCAACAAAAATACTTACAACCCAATGAAATATGTCTTGAAACGAAATTCTAATAGCAATAAACTCTAATAATCTAATCCGAGCAACTCAAACAATGAAGAAAGGAATTTGAGATCTAATCTAAAACCTAAGGACGGCTCACGAAAAACCCTAGAAAAAACTATGATAGCTCTCCACGAACTACTAAAAACGATCCCATAATAGATGACTTATAGAAAACTAGAAAAACCCTAGGAAATTTGGAGAAAATCATTTAAAAATCTCAAAGATATTGTGTGGATAAGTCTATAACGACCGTGACCAAGCCCATCACGGTCGTGACCATCGTGTCTGTGTATTCTAGAATGAAATTGACCACTCTGGACTTCTTCTCTGAATGATTTTCTACCTTGGTCACGATCGTGACAACTTGTAAAAACACCAAAACAACTTCAAATCGATCCAAAACGATCACGAATGTCTTCATATACATAAAACACATCTTTAGACTCAAAACATCATCAAAACTTTCATCAAAATGCATCCAAACTTATTCAAATTTTTCAAAATCTTAATAAGCACCTCGATCCATATCGTATCATTTCCATCAAACATGAAATTGCTCTTCACATGATCAAATCTACCTGAAAACCATCCAAAGAGTAGTATCGACGACCAAAACATAAAACAAAACTAAAACACAAAGGAAACAACACTAAAAAATCTAAACCAAAGAAATTAACTCAGAAAACTATGAGTATATTTATACTCATCACTTAAGCAAAATATATTTTGTGATGAGGGCCAAAGAGTGGTAAGGGTAATGGTTAGCAGGAGAAAGGACTGGGTCTTTAAGGCTTGGACATGGCTTCATGGAAAGAGAGCATGGATTTCACTTGGAAACCCAGTATGTCCATTTGAATTTTTAGGGTAGCTACGTTTGCTTGTTCCTCCTTCAGCTCTTCCTTCAATCCAAGGACCTGTAGAGTCAATTCAGTAATCCTCGATTCATTGGCCATATACATGGAATTCTCTCTACGGAAGGACTAGGTCTTGCAATGGTCCTCTTCCATCCTTTAGCACCCTTCTCATACTTTAATATCAATATGTAGGTATCCACTAGGTAATCAGACTTACCTTCACCTTGTTGTTTTTCAGTCCTGGAACCTCAAAATGATCAAACACCTTAGAGAGCCAGATCCCATAGGCCATCTCATGACTTCTGTTGTTTCTAATATATTGTATATGCTTGATCATCAGAAAGGGAAGATTTATAGGCTTCTTAGCATTCAGATGCTCCATGAAATGCATGTCCAGTCCGGTTACATCACTCTTCCTTTCTCCTTGAGGTAGAATGCACTTAATCACCAAGATTTGTAACAACCTATTCATGTCAGCCAATTCTTTGGTATTGAATTTTTTGATGTTCTTGACATCCTTTTTTCGAAAGTACACAAGACTAAGATTTTCTATGTCATCAACCAAGGGCCTTGCTAACTTGGTATACCGATCAAAACTATCCTTAGGTACCTTCAGAATATCAACAAGCTTATCAACAGTTAGGGGAATGGTTTTACCATTGACATTGGATGTGACTAGGGTCTGGTTCTCTTCGAACTACATATTCTGATATAAATAAGAAATAGCAGTGGTGTTGTAGTTATTATTAGCTTGAAATAAGTCCTTCCATCCTTGTGCTTCAATCACTTCATTCAGTGGATTTAGTCTATTCAACTTCATCCATTTAGGATCAACAACTTTACTAACTTGAATTGACCTTGTAGCGAAGGGGACATGGCGTTTGGTTTTCTTCTTCTTCTTCACTTTGTTTGAGAATTTGGAAATATTCTCATCTATCTCAGTCTCAGACGAATCAACAGGGTTTTCAATGGCATTACATTTTGTAGTGGTGGTATATTTTGATGCACAGTCGACGACGTCGTCGTAACTTACTATTCACTGGCCGGACTTTTTTGAAATGAAAGGTCACGGTGTTAGAACGTCACAAAACTTTACAAGTTCAAGCGAAACAACGAGAGTAACACACCTCACTACCTTGGGTTGTGAAATCCACTTATTTCGACCATTTGAGATTGTTTAGACCCTGTTTTGGGCCTTTTTATGTTTTAGTATTTATTTTAGGACGATTTCGTAATTTCATATTTTTTAGGTTTTTCTCCTATTTAAGCACTTGTTAACGATCGTTTTTAGATTAATTTTACGTGATTCATTTATTAAAACCCTAGCAAAGAAGAGACTTAGTTTCTTCTTCATCTATCCATATCTTTTCGATTCGTTTTCCTAGATCTTTCATCGTTGTGTTGTTCTGTCATCATATTTTGTGATAGAGACGTCGAGTTTTGACTTTCTTGTGGT
The DNA here is from genome assembly GCA_035668315.1 of Drosera spatulata. Classification (NCBI taxonomy): domain Eukaryota; kingdom Viridiplantae; phylum Streptophyta; class Magnoliopsida; order Caryophyllales; family Droseraceae; genus Drosera; species Drosera spatulata. The sequence goes on along the minus strand of JAOVYX010020699.1, from coordinate 8,286 downwards.
GGTGGCTATTTGTGGTGGATCTGGTTCTCCTTCGAAGAAGGCCAAAGCCTTGGGCTGTGGTTTGTTTGGTTGAGGGGACAACATGAGTAATTTCGATCTCATCACACTCTGCATAAGCATCTCCATTATCTCCTTCTTCATTCTGATCATCAGATTCAAGAACTTTAGTAGCAAGATGCTCAAGGAAGGCTCTTACAGTAGGGGTTTTTAACTTCTTCTTTTCAGGTGAAAGGCCTGGGCCTTTCTGAGCTTGCTCATGAGGGTTCTATTCTTCCCATTCGGTTGTTGCTTCCTCGTCCACTTCTATGGGTTATGGACTCTGTATGGTGATGTTGAGAACTCAGTGGCGAGATCCTTCAATATAGCATCAACAAGATCAATAGTTTATGGATTAGGGTTTTGGTGAATAGGGTTTTGCTCTAGGGACTGGGTCTCTCCGCTTCGACAATCTTTTCTTTTTTAGTAGCTTGGTTTTCCAAGGCTTGAGACATGTTCTGAGCAGTGGATCTCTCACAGTGAGTAGGAGATTGAGGTGGAGTTTTGAACTCATCATTGTTGATCATGCTTGACGATTGAGCCATCTGAACTTCTGGTTCTTGTGTGATAGAATTTTGAGGGTTGTTTTCTTCCATTGTGCTTGTTGTCCACTCCAAGGGCAATATATCTTTTGGATCAATGACTTGTAGGGGCTACACGATTTGGACTTCCCCAAGCACTTCGTCGAAGATAGCTGCTCCTGTGGATGAATATAGGTTCTTGCCTTTGGGTTGTGATCGTGTGCAAGGACTGGGATACTGCTGTTTTGCGTGTTTTCTTTGTAGATTTGATTGAGAAGAGCAACTTTTGGCAACTAATGAATTGGATGAAAAAATCTTGAAGATGATCGTAAAGAAGTGTGATGATTTGACGATCTTTCATGATGATTGTGATGATTTCTTGTGATACTCACATGCATTGGATGATGATGTTATTGTTCAAAGTCGTTTGGAGTTGTTTTGGAGCTAAATCGATGCTTTTGATGTTTATTTGAGCGAGGATGATCCATAAAAGTTAAATGATGTATAGATGGTGATTCGAGGCCATTTTGAGGTGCAAATGATTTTATTTGAAGTGTTTTATGATGATATAAGGGCTACATAAGGTATACCATCGATCAGGATAGAGTTTGGAGCAAAAAAATGATGTTTTTAGTCATTTCCTGGACTGTAACGATCGTTACACCCCCTGTAACAATCGTTACACCCCCTGTAACGACTGCTACAATCATAAAACTCAAAGATTGGAGCAGCCGAGCAGTGTAACGACCGTTATAGGTGTCCGTTAATGGTCATTACGCAGGTCAAATGTCCAATTTCAGTTTGTTTGGTTCAAATTTTGAATTGTTTTCAGGTTTTCTATAAATACCCATATAGTTTCTTCATTTTAAGGGAGATTAGGGTTGTTTTTCAGGGCCCCATTATTTATTATGAAATCAAATAGCTTGATCACCTATTGATGACATAACCTAGCTATTAATTGCGCTAAGTGATTATATTGATAGCAAAATAACAATTCATGATTTAAGCTCATTGTCATGACGTTATGATTGATTGTTTGTGAACATGATAGTTTAAGCTCATTGCTGTTAATGTTCATGTTTGGTTTATTATCTTGCTTTGATTCAATTTATTTGTTTTTAGCATATACGATCTCATCGATATGTTAGGGATAGATAGATGACGTTGATTATACAATCTCATTGGTAAGTAACGATCTAACGAATGTGATACTTTATGCGCAAAGGTATCATGGCCAAACCCTATCTAAATAACGAATCTATATGATATTCATCCATGATTGATCCTAATAAGGTATAACGTAGTTAGTCAACCTCCCTATTTTTTTATCACATAAGAAAATATCTCAATCCGTTTCTTCCATAAGTTTAGATTATTTTAGTTTATATTAAGTCAATTAATTAGTTCATCAGTAAAAAAAAAAACCCAAATCTTAGTTTTCATATTTATAATAGTTCTTTATAGTGACGAAAAAGAAGAATAAATAATACTGCGATCGTCCCCTTTACTTCCACTACTACATTATTTTAAATATTTTTAGAGTGTAAGAGAGTGTATAAAAGACCCTACCCATCCATCCCTACTCGCCCATAAGTTTTTATGATAAATCTTTCCCTTCCTAATGGTTTAGTGAAGATACCACCTATTTGATCATCGGTTTTGCAATATTCCATAGTTATGTTTTTTTTCCATGATGATCTCTTAGAAAGTGAGATCTAATATCAATATGTTTAGTTCGAGAATATTGGATAAAATTTTTGGTGACACTTATGGCACTAGTGTTATCACACATAATGGAGATACAATGAAGGACTAAGCCAAAATCACTTAGCTGTTGTTTTATCCACAATGTCTGAGCACAACATAGTCCAACGACAATGTATTTAACTTATACAATTGATAAAGCCATTGAATTTTGCTTCTTTGAAGACCAGGATACAAGGGATGGTCCTAGAAAATGACATGTCCTAGTTGTGCTTTTTCTATCCACTATGTGCCCACCAAAAGCTACATCATAAAAGCCAACAAGTGCAAAGTCAGTTCCTTTATGATACCAAAGGCCTAGGTCTTTCGTTCCTTTCAGATAACTCATAATCCTTTCGGCACCTTTGAGATATGATTCCTTTGGATTTACTTGAAATCTTGCACATAAACACACACTAAACATGATATCAGGCCTACTTCCTGGAAGATAGAGGAAAGATCCAATCATACCTCGATATACCTTTTGATCTACATCCTTATTTTTTGATCATTGTCCAACTTACATGCTATGGGAATTGTTGCGTCAAAGATCTTGGAATCATTCATGATCTTTGAATTGTTCCTAACTTCTTGAGAAGTTCTAAAAGACACTTCTATTAATGGATAATAATTCCAACTTTTCCTTTCTTGATTTGCAATCCGAGGAAGAATAACAATTCTCTCATCATACTCAAATCGAACTCACCTGTCATGATCTTGAAAAACTCTTCACACAAAGACTCATTAACTGCACCAAAGATGATATCGTCAACATAGATTTACGCACTAACAAGTCATGTTCACCATGTGTGTTTATGAAGAGAGTTTTATCAACTTTTCCTTTCTAAAAGTTGTGCAATGGTAGGAACTCAGACAATCTCTCATACCAAGCCCTACGGGGTCTATGACTGTATAGTGCTTTGTCAAGTTTGAACACATGATCAAGGTATAATATATCTTCAAATTCAGGGGGTTATTCAACACAAACATCTTTCTTTAGATAGCCATTTAGAAAGGCACTTTTGACACCCATTTGATACAGCTTGAAGTTCTTGTGTGCAGCAAAGGCAATTAGCATTCCAATGGCTTCTAATCTAGCAACAGCAGTAAATGTCTCTTCATAGTCAATTCCTTCTTCTAAGCTGCAAACTTTGACCACTAACCTTGCTTTGATTTGAGTGATAATGCCAATGTCATCCAATTTGTTTATGAAAACCCACTTAGTTCCTATGATAGGATGATTAGCTGGTCAAGGTTCTAGATGACACACATTGCTTCTTTCAAACTGGTTTAGCTCATTTTGCATAGCACAAACCCAATCAGGATCATTTATGACTTTTCTGTAATCATGGTGTTCAACATGTGAAAGAAATACAAAAATCACACGCATTTTGAAGAGATTTCTTTGACCTTGTTTGAACTCTAGTGGTTAAGTCACCTATAATACTTTCCTGAGGGTGTGCATTCTGATATCTCCAGTTTTGATCACCAAGGGTATATTAGAGCGTTGCTCCAAGGCCTGTTCCTTTTGCTTATCTTGTTCTTCTAACTCAGGTTCTAAGGCCTGGGCCTTCTTCTCTTCTATCTGCAAGTCAGGATTCTCCAAATCTTAAAGTTCTCCTGTATCATTTGCTTGTTCTTCATCCATTGAGTCACCAACTCTTTGTTTGATTAAACCAATCTCAGAGTCAGCATCCTGCAAATTGGCTTCTGTTAGATTGAACTCATAAAAAATAACATGAATACTCTCCCTAATGATGTTGGTTCTTTTGTTTTATAACTTGCATGCTTTGCTCCAATGTGAATAACCTACAAGCACAGCTTCATTGTTTCTAGCATCAAACTTTCCTAGGTTGTCTTTGTCATTATTTAGCACAAAGTATTTACAACCAAATTTTCTTAGGTGAGCAATTTTTGGTATCCTATTCAGCAATTCATATGGCATTTTCTTCAAGTTAGGTTTAATGAGGGCCCTATTCAAGATATAGCATGCTCTATTGATAGCTTCAATCCAAAAACTTCTTGATAGATTGCTATCCAACAGTATTATCCTTGACATCTTCCCTAAGACTCGATTCTTTCTTTCCATAACTCTATTTTGTTACGGGGACCTTGGTGCTGAGAAGTTGTGATCAAAACCATTGGTCCTGCAAAAATCAATAAACTTAACATTGTCAAATTCAGTACTAAGATCAGTCCTTAATGCAACAAGCTTTAAGCCAATCTTGTTTTGAGCTCTGAGTATAAAGCTATGAAATTCATCAAAATTTTTCATCTTTGGTCCTTAAAAATATGGCCCATGTATACTTGGAATAATCATCAATGATCACCAGAACATACTTACTTCCTCCTTTGTTCTGAATTCTCACAGGACAACAGAGATCCATATGCAGTAATTGTAGTGGTTTGGAAGTACTTACCATATTCTTGGAATGACATGATAATCTTGCATGTTTCCCTCTTGCACATGAATCACACATACCTTGGTGTTCATACTTTAGTGATGGCAATACACTTACTAGTTTCTTTTGGCTCAGTTTTCTTATCAGGTAGTAACTTATATGACCAAATCTCTTATGCCAAAGGATAGCATTTTATTCTTGGAAAGTTAAACAAGTTAGAGTGGTTGTGGGATTTCATCTAAAGTGATTCTATAAATGTTCTTGTGCCTTTTACCCTAGAGAATCAGTTTTCCTATGCTAAGATTTGTAATAGAGCAAAGGTCATCTGCAAATTTCACCCTGTTTTCCTTTATCACAAAATTAGGATATACTGAAATGATTTAGTTTCAAACCTTTAATACATAATACATCATCAATAGAGTAAGCTAGGGACTTACCAATATTTCTTGTACTAACAGCCCTACCTTTACCAATGTTTCCAAATGTCACATTACCTCCATCATGTGCCTTAAATAAGAGAAATAGTGATTTGTCACCTGTCATATGTCTAAAACAACCACTATCAAGGATCCAAGAGCTGTTCCCTCTCACTTTGGCCGGCAAAAGTAAATCAATGGATTAGTTTTGGAACCCACTATTGGTTGGGTCCCATTCCATTAGCAGCCATAAAGATAGGAGCAGGCAAGGCAACATACGTTCTATTAATGGCCCATAGATTTTTTGCATTCAAGTTTAGCATCTTGTCATACTCTATCGTTAGATGACCGTCAGAACCACATTATGTATACATTTTATATTCTTCTAGGTCAATGTATTTTGTTGATGGTTTCTTATGTGTGTTACTTCTGTGCGTGGTCTTATACCTCAGTCCATACTTGTTGATGATTTCAAGCATGACATTGGAAGGCTCGGGCCTTTGAAGGTTCATTTTTTTGTTATGAGGTACAGGTTTCTTATATTTCTCATCAATGGCAATCTTAACTTCTAACAAAGTTACTTTCGTTTCAAGCTCATGGTTTTCTTTCTGAACAAACATCAATTTTAGTTCATTTTCTTTCATGATATCATATTCTCATACTTCCTAAGGTTTTACAAAAAGTGGTCTCCTTTTCATGTTTTTGATCTGGCCGGACTGAGCCTTAATAACTTTTCAAGTGGTTCATTTTTCTTTTGTAGCTCATGATCAAGTTTCTCAAGTTGCACACATCAAGTTTCCTTTGCCTCAACCTTAACAATGACAAGTACATCTACTTCAGTTTCAAGATCATCAAGATTCTTTTCAAGTTTAAGCTTAGTATCAAGAGTGGAATTAATCAAGATCAGTCAGGACCCTTTCAAACATAACAATCATATTAGCCTTAGACAATTTGCTTAGGTCATCTCTAAGGGATTTAATGTCAATTACCTCGTCATTTGAATCTGAATCATGTTGAGCCATCAAACAACCTTTGTTGTCTTCTGTGTCAAAGTCCTCATCAGTGACATCATCACTAGTTAAATTATATGCATCCTAAGTCCCACTTGCAACTAGCATTGGTGTTGACTGTGTTATCAGGGTGTTGGTAATATAGGGTTTCTCTCACATTGATCTGGAGAACGATGTGTACTATTGAAGGAGATCATAGTGTAAAGTTCTCAAAAATCCCACTGGCTATTGGATGTAAATCTCTTGTTCCATAGTTTTGGGCAAGAGACAAACTAGTATAAACATTGTATCCACTCTCTCTTTATTGCTTTTGTTCTTGATCACACATCAAACCAGCATACAAAATAGTTGGTGACTTACAAACAAGTAAGAAAATTGAGAAAGACTCAGGCCTTCCTCATCAAGAAAGTGAAAAAGAGTTCGAAAATCCATTGATACTCAATGTCGCTGCCCCCCCCCCCTTCCCCCTCTAGTATCCTCTGCAAACCAACATTATCCATATTTGTGTTGCTTTCCAACTGAATAAGTGAGTAGTTTATTAGTAGGGAGCAATCATAATGACACAAAGTTAAGGGATTATGAGATATGTTTTAATTAGTTATTGAATTTGATTTATTTTAAATGAATATTGTCAAATTTTAGAGCTTTAACATAGTTGATGCATAATTTCATTATATTGATGATGAGTGTGAAAACACTCATATCTTTCTGAGTTCATTTCTTTGTTTTAGTTACATTTCGTGTTGTTACTTTATGTTTTAGGTTTATTTTAGTTTTTGGAACATCGGTACTGCTATTTGCTTGTTTTTTTCACAGATTTGATCGAGAGAATATGTTTTTCACGAGTTGTGAAAACTGATCAAAGTTGTGAAGACCATTTATGAAGTGTTTCGGCAATTTGTGAAGATATGGAGACTAAATGATGCATTTTTCATTGATTTCTTGGCTAAACAACATTTTGGAAATGTATTATGTACAATAGAAGAAGTTTGGATGAATTTTGAAGTGTCACGGGATGATTAGACAGTGTCCTATGTCTGTCACAGACATGACAAACAACTGGATGGAAATCTGAGCAGTGCACGACTATCACGGGTGTGACAGCCTTCATCACGAGTGTGACAGTGAGATTTCTATGATATATTTCACCCGAAATTCTGATTTTTCACCACATATCTTTCTGTTATTCGTTTTTCTATAAATAGAGACCTTATGTCTACCTTATTTGTGGAATCTTTATCAGCTTTTGATAGATCTAAGGCCACAAAACTTAGGGTTTCTCATAGAACTTTCAATTTTGCTTATGGATTTCTGGTGTTGTAACTCAATTGGAGATTCAAGGATCACTCTTATTGCTGTTCTCCAATCAAGTATAGTCCTTTATCTCTCTCTCTCTCTCTCTCTCTCTCTCTCTCTCTCTCTCTCTCTCGCTTTTGATGATATGTCTCATACTTGTTATTTCAATCATGTTTATGATGTTTAATTCAACCATGTGTGAGTAGATCTTTGGTAGGAGACCTAAGAATGAAGTTCTAGTAGAGAGATTATGAGATTATGCACTTAATATGATTAAAATCGGATTTGTTCATGTTATGATTGATGTGAAAAGGTTTGAGCTTTATCTAATTAACAACTAATCCAACTTGGATTGATCACCTAAATTATGTTATAGTGTTAATTATACTAATGACACATTCTCATTTGGTCATATTAGTAGCATCTAATCAAATATGATACATTCTTTTTTGGTCATGAATTGATTAGAACCTTTTGCATGTGAATTGATTAAAAATATCTTTTTCTATTGATTTAGGTTTGGTTTGTTCCATGTTTGATACAACCTTATTTAGTTTGACAACTACATTCTCGTTTGGTATGTCGGATTTGTTTGGTTAGGTTGATTATACATTCTCATTTGATAGTTAACAATTTAGAGAAAGTAATTTAAGAGGTCCTTGTTTTACAATCAAACCAATCATAGCACAAATTAACTCATTAATCACATCATTTGTTATCAATGATTAATCCCCTAAGCTAAAATGGAATTATGAAGGTTTCCTACACTTTAGTCTAATAGTTTTACAACCAAACAAGAAATACATTGCTTAGTAATTTAAATGTTTTTCTTACTTCTTGTTATTTAATCTTAACTTCTTTA
>JAOVYX010020698.1:0-16707 GCA_035668315.1 Drosera spatulata | reverse complement strand
TCCCTACATTTCTCCCTATCTAAGCTACCAACCCTGTTATTTATCTTAGTTTCACATTTCTGAATCATTAGTTTAGTCATTGAACCTTTTAAACAAACCGCCCCAACTCCTAGAGTAGTTAAAAGCCTTAAGTTATTTTAGTTGATCACTTTCAACTTTCTCTATGGGATCGACCCCTACTTCCACTACTACATTTAATTCTATATTTATAGAGTGAAGTGAGTGCTCTTAAATATTAATTTGACGTGTAAACGACAGCACGCATCAAGGTCACATCCCCCGAGCTTTTCATTCAGACTCACAAGAAGTCTGATGCTCTGGGAGTGGTGTAGACCATTCAGGCGGGGAAGTCCATCGCGGACATTCCCCTAGTAGACGAGCCTGCTTCGGAACTTCGGGTAAGTCAATTATATGTCCTTTGTTTAAACTTATTAATTCTGATCTTATTCGTTCGATAAAAGACTAACAGCGATGTGTTGTTTACGGGATTCATACTTTGAGCGACTTACTCAGATGCCTGAGTCGCAGATGGATGAGTCGGTAGATCCCGAGGCTGCGCATACACAGTCTCAGGCCGTGACTGATCGAGCATTCCTAGAGGTGTCCCGCATCGACAAGGGGAGGGTCTACGGCATTGGCTCAGCTGCGAGCCAGATTTATCCACGGTCCGCCCTCAGCGTTGCCTCTAGAGGTCGTTCTGCATCTAGCACAGGGATTCCAGAGGATTACTTCCACCTGAAGGAAGAAGTCCAGACCCTCCGTCAGAGTCAAACGAGGATGGAGCAGCAGCAGGACCTCCTCTTCAGAAGGTTGGGCGGGGATCTGTCCACCTGTCAGACTGAGGCCGACCGACCATTTCCTTCAAGACCGCCTCCAGACGATCACTCCGGAGCTCCTGAGCAACGGGATTTTTGATTAACTGGTCATTGACGGCTTTATAAATACAAATAATTGATGTATTTTGTTTTTTTAGGATTATATAAACTATTGATGAGATGTTTGAGATCGATATATGGTTAAACTATTTATTCAGGTCTTTTTCTGATTTCAATTTATTTTTTTAATCAAATATCAAAAATAGCTACGGATTTCCGTAGCTAAAATGACATACTTCTGGGGAAGATTTAGCGACGGATTCCGTCGCTAAGTTGATATCCTTTCTGCGACGGAATTCGTTGTTAATTTTGTGCATCCCGAAAATTTAATTTTGACGACGGAAAAGTCAATCCGGCGCTGATTTTGCTCATTTTAGCGACGGATCCGTCGCTGAATTATGTTTTAGCGACGAGGTTTTTAGCGACAAACTGTTTCCGTCGTTAATATATTTTAACGACGGATTTGTTTGTTTTAGCGACGGAAAAATTTCGTAGCTAAAACAATGAATTTTTGTAGTGAACGATGTCCATTATCGTGTTTCATGAGTGTGTTTAACAATTTTAAATAAAGTAATTTTAACCCCTTCAAATCCGTATATATATTTTATAACTCACTGAAAACATGCTGTTACGTGCTTGATCAAAAGTACATGCAAAGACAATATTGTTATACAGAGAGCAAAGACAATATTGTTATACAGAGAGCAACACATCCACAGGAAATCAATTACAAACAACGGAGAACAATGATATATATAAGCCAAATATCTAATTTTCACACATCTGTTCTCAAGTTTTTTTTTTCTCTTTTTTAAATTTAACGCACAACTCTTGAACATGCAAAGAATATATAAATTTAAAGGCTAAAAAATAGTTCACGTTCTCATAATATTCCCATTAGATATTCTCACAAGATTGACCATTCTCAAACAATAAACAATTATTTATTGTGTGATGATCCACAGCCAACGTTAACTAGGAAGGATTATACCGTCAACATTATTTAATTGTTTATTTGTGAGATGGACGGTCAAGATTCAAAAAATTTTCGTTATATCTGGAGTTTTTTTTTTTTTTTGAAAGGACCAATCTATCCGGGAAAAAAAAACCCGAAATACCATTGGATTTTTTTGGTGCATCCGGGATTCTGTTCCCTGGAAGGCAGTTGGTTTCTTTTTATATATCCAGGATAAATTGTCACCGTATCGAAGTTTCTTTTTATCGGATAGGGATGAATTTAATTTTAATCAAGCTGTTCATTTTTCAAATGGACGGTTGGCCAACGTTGGTTGTGGATCATGTCCCTTATTTATTTATTTTTTAAGATTTGAGATCATGAACCATATAAATATAATATCTCACATGATCTATTGATCTAAACAGTACGGACGAAATTAACTCAATTCACCAAAAACTGAACAATATCAATATCCTGAGTGTACAAAAGCTGTACCATATGAATTCATAGATCCCACCGATTGCTAAGAAACCAAAAACAAGGGGAATCTGCACGCTATTGCTCTGATAGCAATGTTAAATAATTAAAGATAATTGGCATACTAATCTCTCGTTAAAAATCAAGCAACAGAATAATACGGATGTGTGTGAAGTTACAAGCCTTCTTGATTTCACCAAACGATCGTACTCCTCTTGTTCTATGATGCTACACCGTCTCTTCCTCGTACGTTCATTCGTCTCAATGGGATTGACGGATTGGCTATGAGATCAGCGGATTGACTACTAAAGTTACTCCGTATGAAACCGACGGAGATGATTACTTTAGAGATAGATTGGAGAAGAGAGAGCAGAAAGATGAATTTTTTTCATCACGTTCATTTTACATATGAGACTCTGTCAGACTTTATAGAAAGATCAAATTTGATTTTTAACTCAAATCTCGATAATCATGTTAGAATTCAAATAACAAACATTCAAATTTCTAATATGTCATCATGTTATCAATGACATATGAACGTCATATAATATTAAATCCCAACGGTTCTCAACGGTAGGAATGAGTGGAGGCACTGGATCGGATGCTGCTCCTGTGGCCCCCCAAATATCTGAGGATGTTGGCTATCTAACTGTTGGTGTCATCACATACCCTTTTAGCTTTGAAGGCCGGAAACGGTCCCTGCAGGCAGCTGCTTATGTGATTTGGATTTTTTTTTTCGTTCAAGGATCTACAAACATTGAAATTTTGTGTTCATGGATTTTCCTATTCGGTATTTTACAAGGCAAATAATACCATAATTCTCATTTTTCATTCTGTTCTTTTAGGCATTAGAAGCCATTGAGAAGCTCCAAAAATACGTTGATATACTTATTGTGATACCTAATGACCGCCTTCTAGATATTACGGAAGAGCAGACTCCTCTCTAAGATGCTTTTAGACTTGCTGATAATGTTCTTCGACAAGGTGTACAGGGAATTTCAGACATTATAACAGTAAATAAGCTTGCATGCATTAACATAGTACTCCTAATATACAACCGTGCTTGTAAGTGTCTTCTTGTCTCCTTGATCATGGTTTCTCCAGTAGTCCATTTTAAGACTGTCGTTAGAAATTGGAACACTCCATTGGTTAGATTCTTCTGAGTATTGGGTGGTAGTGTCTATTTCTCTGTAACAATCTGATCTCTTAGGCTGTTTGGCGTGGACTTCTTGAAGGTCTGCATCTTTGGTTGAATGGGAGATTTTTTATTAGATAATTGGGACTCAATAGTCTGTTCCTCAACAATGGAACGATTCATAGCCATAAATGTTTTCATCTACTTGGGTTTCAGATACCTGGGCTCATGAATCTAGGAGGGTGGTCTTGCCAAACTAATGGAAAACGACTGAGGTGTGTGTTGCCTAATGTGATCGGAGTTCTGGTAACAAGTATTTAGGCTATAAATCTTGATTTGTTTCTTGCATTCTTCACTACGGTCTGGAAAATAGCATCTCTTTTGTTTTGTTGTTTGGGTTCATAACGGTATTATGTTTTTCTGTTTATATTGGTTGAAAACCTGCATTCATCATTTTTGGGATAGTACGATCTTTTCTCTTATTGTTGAGTGTTAATATATTATTCTTGTGGTATTTTTACAGAAGGTAAACCAGCCATAGAACATGCACAGAGCAACATTGGAGATTCCTACTGAGGAGATTTGAAAAGGTCGGCTATGATGAGAGATTCTGGAACTGCCATGCTTGGAGTGGGTGTGTCCTCCAGCAAACATCGTGCGGAAGAAGCGACTCAACAAGCCACTTTGGCTCCTCTTATTGGTTCATCAATACAATCAGCTACAAGTTGAAATTTCCTGCGCTGAAGCATACAACATGTTCATGCAGATGATCACTACATAGTTCAAACTCACGGTGATCTTAAGAGAGCCTTGATCAGCTATATGTTTTTTAAATGCATCTGTTCTTTGGATTGCACTCTGGAAATATCTTAAACGTATATGATATTTATTATCTTTGACAAAATTGGATAATCAACAGGATCATATTTTGAGCCCTGTGCTTCTTACAAAGAAGGATACATTTCTAACACTTATAACATTGGATCATATTTTTTACAGAAAAGGATCATCCACAGCTCTGGAGTTTGTACCTGGGGTTACGTACATCTTATCCCATGCCTGGTCAAAAGGTTTCTGCTCTGGATATCAATTTTTTTGGACTCCACATAGATGAAAAGCTCAAGGTTGATGAGGGTTAGATGATTTTAAAAACAGAAGCCTCGATGAATGCATGAAATTTAATAACAATGACAAGAGATATGACATACGTCGGTATTAGTTAGCTGCTTTTGGACATATTCCGTTTGTAAGTGATGACATTTTAACCGTTTGATTTAGCACAGATTTTTTGATAGCTTGGAGCTGATAATGATTTAATATAAATTGAATGATTCTCCCTTCATTCTTTGTAGGTAAGGGATGAGATAGAGCACTTGATGGACGATGATGGTGATATGGTAGAGATGTATCTCATAGAGAAGAAGAGAAGAATGGAGTTGAATCTCTATGGAGATCAACCCCTGATTGAATATAACTAAGCCGATAGGTGCTCGATCCATCTCAGCTCCTGTTTCTCCTGTGTCTTCCCCTCCAAGTTCGAGGAAGCTCAAGAAGCGTGTTTGTGCAAGGAGCTGGCTAGAGAGTGTGAGAAGCTCAGAGAGCAATACCGGAAGCATAGAGGAGTTGGAGATGCTATTGGAGAAGTACTTCGTGGTCATCGATAGCACCCCTCAACAAGCTTACATCGGTAATAGTGAATCCTTTTTGGGCTTCCTTATTCATTCTTTGAGGTTGGAGGTTTGGATCATATGTTCTTGTGTCGTTTAGTTGAAGGAGTATATTGATGACACCGAGAACTTCATCAACATTAAGCTAATATGTATGGTTGTCTAGGACCAAAATTCGAAAAAAAAAAGGGATTTGATATATTCATAGGAATATTTGATAGCCGATCAAACTTCTGTAGCAGTATCTTTCCCATTTATGTTGTGGGATCATCATTTTTTGCTCATTTCTTGGTATTTTCGGGTATAAGAGGCTGATGCCGTTGTAGATGACAGTTCAATTAGATGCCTTCTTGTTATTAGTTGCACATGATAGTGATTTGTATATTAAGATCTAGACATGAAAGTGGTGCTACGCCATGCCTCAATGAAAATTCTTACTATTATTTCTCGCAAGGGTTGTTATCTAAACAGGAAACTGCTGCTGACTTTGATGATTCTTGGTATATGGAATCTGGGAGTTTTTAAGAATTTGTTTAGGAATCCTTGCAGGACATGACTTTGATGAACTCTCACCTGTTGATGAATTTGTCTTGGTTGTTATTAGATTTTTTCTGCACATACAATGTTATAATTATTGAGGTCTATGATATTTTTCCGTGATACTATAATACTTGTAAAAAATATCATCATAAAATGAAACAAATGGAAAGCATCATGACTTGCAGTAATTGCTCAAATCATAAATACACTCAAAGGTAAGAAATCATCATAATATGCAAAACAATGCTATCGAATATGTATCTGTGTCTTACATAATGTACTAATAATGAATATATTTGAGCAGGTATAAAATAGCCGTGGAGATCAAAAACAACACAATAAACACCACAGTGGGCCTGTTCGAAAGAGAAGGCGAACAATTGATGGGTATCCCGGCAATCCAACTACTAGCAGACAACAAAGAGGTATGAGTTCAAAACACAAAAATATAGAACATCGATTATTCAAAAAACATAACAATACCTATTATAAATCTAATTATAATGACAAAATCTATGTAATATCTAAATCAATTATAAATCTAATTACAATGACATTTTACTTTTAAACATTTAAAATAGATAACGTTGAAACACTAGATTCTTTAAATTGTAATGATAAAACCGTGAAACATAATCTTTTATTTCATAATTTCACAAACAAAACATATCTAAAATTTTATGGGAAAGAAGCTCTAAAATTTTATGAAAAAAATTCAAAACTTAACAAATCTATAAAATACGATAAGCAAATAGGGTTTAGGATGTGTTCATCTTATATTTTACTCCCTCCGTCCCAATTTAATTCTAGCATTTGATTTTTTTTCACTATTTCACACACATTTTGAGAAGGTTCGTTTGTCGTTTTAATGACGCAAGAAAATTATGTCACTCGTGTTAAGTTGAATTACATAACTTAAATTATTATTAGAATTTCATGATAATTTTTCAAAAAATAACGTTTGATCGTCCCGCGACGTCAGTCAAACTTTACCTCCGCAAATGCCACAGTCAAAAATGGATCGAAGGGAGTATAATTCTTGATTTGTTTTTGAATTAATTTTTTTCGTTGTGTTAGACGATCAACAAATTCAAATACTCCCACTGTTTCATATTATAAACCATATTTTTCTATTCGTACTGTTACAAAATATAGCCAACATAACATATTTAGTAATTTTTTTGTATAAAAAATATCAAAATAAATCATCATCTGTTATAATGCACCCACCACCTCCTTCCTCCTTCTCTCTCATGCTCTCTCTTAAATCCCATTTATGCCACACTATCACTAAAAAAATACTTTTTTTTCATCAAATATCACAAAAATTCAACACCAATATATATCCGCGTGTCATATCAAATTGTTTGTCATATTTTGGAACGGAGATAGTACTTTTTTATGACACATAAACATTTGTTTTCATATTATCGTAATATCATAGATTCTACAATAATTTTCTTATCCCGAGTTATGCACGGATTAATATGCTAGTATACCTGAGTTAACCCTTCATCGACCACACAATGAGAACTTAAAATCTCAAGTAGTATCGAACAAAAAAAATAAAAATAAAAAGAATCTCAAGTAGTAGAACTCTAGAACGTAAGCCACCATAGGTAATAAGGCTCATGGACACCGGGAAAAGGATCTCCGACTTTACTTGGTACCACATAATGGCTGTACGGGATGGGAGTAACGGTGTCAAAAACACGGGCTTGGGTCGGCCCGACCCTGGGCTTTTTGGCCCGTCACTTTAGATTAGGCCGGCCTGGCTCGGCCCTAGGCTTTTACAGGTTGGGACTGAGAGGGCTTTTCCCTCTCGGATCACGACCCGGTCTTGGTCCAGGCCCTTATCCAAAGGGCGTTAGGTTTTTCAATTAAAACTGTCAATGGTTTACAGAAACCGTCAACAATTTTAGTCAAACTGTCACCGGTTTTGGATTAAACATCAATGGTTTTGGATGGACAAAAACCCTTAACCTTCAAACCGTTCACGGTTTTGAAAACTGTCATCGTCTTTAAGATATGGATTTCTGTCCTTTTGAAAATCGTGGCCTATTCTTGAAAATCGGGCCCTGTTCTTCAAAAAGCATTAACGATTTTAATTTTTTAATAATATTTACACAATAACTAAATTTTAAAAAATTGGACAAAAATACCACTTAATGGTCATAAAATGACTATATTTGAAGGTTTTTTTTGTCTAAATCTTTTGTGAAAGAATGCTGATATAAACAACAGTTGAGATAACATATATTCACAAAATCTTTCATAATTTCTTGCAATCAAACTCTCTAAAACTCTCATACTTCTTATTCTTTATAAATCATAAATCGTAATGGTTCACTCATCCCAAAATCAGAATGTGTATAATATTGACAATGATGATGTATTTCCTACGCATGATGATGCCGGGAGGCGATTCAACGTTTTCGACATTGTTTCGTAAGGCAAAGGGACTCCTCAATCCGAAGAGAAACAATCAAACGTTGCATCCGTCGCTTCTTCATCGAGGAAAGGCTCGGAGTGTTTATTGTATTACGAGAAGATCATCGGACCAAATGGGAAGGTGACTGGAGCTAATTGCAAAATGTGTATTAAAATCTTCTCAACGGATAAAGGTACTTCACATTTATTAAGCCATGAAAAAACTTATCTATTGAAAGAAGGCAATGTCCCTAAGGGACAAACCCAATTGAATAACTCGGACGGATTGTGAACATATAATCATGCCCGCAAACGTGAAATATTGGCCCAATTCATATTCCATAATGAATTACCTTGAAATTTTACGGATAATCCTAAATTTACTAGGTATTTTCAAAATGTATTACAACCTAGTTATCAAAAAAACATAGAAACACCATTAGATCGTATGCTTTAAGGCTTTATCTTAATGAAAGGAAACAATTGATACAAATGTTTTTCGCTTAGGATGGAAAAGTTTGTATCACCTCCGATGTTTGGACCACTAATTTTCAAGTTTCTTACTTATGTTAGACCGTTTATTGGGTTCACGATTGATACTTACAAAAACGTACCATTGCTTTTAGATTATTTCCTTATCCTCATAGTAACGAGAAAAATTATTATTTGATTTTGGCTATCCTATGTGAGTTTAAGTTGCTTGACAAAATCTTAAGTATATCTTTTTATAATGCTTCAAACAATGATGGAACAATTCAAATATTTGAAATCGCTTTGGATCCTATGTGTGATAGTATATTACTCCATGCTAGGTGTTTTTGTCACGTAATAAACCTTATAATTAAAGATGGCGTGAAAGATGAAACTATTGGACACTATGTGCAATGTATCCGTAATGTTTTGATGTTTGGTAATAGTAGTGATAAGAAAGTACAAGAATTCAAGGCTTTATGCAAGGAGATGAGAACGAAGCCTTTGAAATCGTTGTTGGATGTTCAACATCGTTGGAACTCGACGTACTTGATGTTGAAGAGGGTGGTGCAATACAAGGAGGCCTACAACCAATTCGTCATCTCAAAATTTTCGGAAGGAAAATCTTCAACCGAATGTTGGTATATTGCGCAATGTTTGTGCAAATTGTTGAAGGTCTTCTACGAGACAACGGTAAAATTATCAGGTGTTTGCTATCCCACTTCTCATCTTTTTCTTCCGAAATTGCTTAATATAGCTAGATAATTAAATGAGTGTATATATCTAGGACCTTTTATCCATGTCATTGAAAAAATTGAGGCTAAATTCCTCAAGTATTATGAGGATATCCCTTCACTTTTTTCCTTTGCATGTGCTTTGAATCCCCTAATAAAGTTACAAGAGGTAGAAAACATATTAGATACAATAGATGAGAACTTAAGAATAAGACATAGTGATAAAATAGAGCAATTTAAGGATGCTATCAATTTAATGTTTCATATTTATGACAATAAAGAAGGGGGACACCTATCGTCTCATTTGGAACTTTTAGTGCTAGTAGTTCCTCACACCCACAAAATGAGGATAAATATCAATATCTTTACAATCTTGTTAAAAAAAAAAATTCTAATAGCTCACTACAAAATTTCAATGAATTGACCTTATATCAACAAAATGATTTCATTGCTTTCATGTCTCCCAATCATTTAGTCAATTTTGATATCTTGTATTGGTGAAAAGTTTTTTCCATGCATAATCCTATTTTGGGAGCAATGGCACGTGATATTCTTAATGCTTAAGCTTCCACGGTGGCATCCGAGTCATGCTTCTCCGCTAGCAGTCGAGTGCTTGATGATAAAAGAAGACGGCTTTGTCCTGAATCTTTGGAGTGCTTGGTATGTTGGAAGGATTATTTTGATGCTAGATACCGAAAGCAAGACAAGAAACCCAATGATAGGACTTCCAATTCGGATGGGAGTTTGAAAGAGATGGAAGATATTATGACTTTTCTGCAGTGATTTTTTTATATGCGTTTGATAATATATGTAGCAATAATGTTTTCAAATGTTAAATTAGTTCATGAGATAAGGTTTTATGTCCCCCTCATATTATATTTTAGTTTGAAATTAATAAAGTAACCAAGATTCCGTCCAAGGCCTAGATAAGTTTGGGCTTAATATTATACAAATCACCATGAAACAATCAAATTTTTCAATGAAATGTTAAAAACATAAGAAAAAACCTTAAAATAGTCAACGTTTTTCGAAAACCGTGAACGGTTTTGATGTCTTGAGTGCATGCTTTTCTGTTGATTGAAAAATGTTATCGGTTTTCGATAAACCGTCAACGGTTTTGACGTCCTGAGAGCATGGTATTCTATTAATTGAAAAACGTTGCCGGTTTTCAATAAACCGTCAATGATTTTGATGTCCAAAGACCACCTTCAAAATAAAATATCAAAATCGTCAACGGTTATAGATCACTGGGAGCAAATCAAACTGCAAAATTGAAAACCGTTGTTGGTTTTTCAAGAATCTCAACGGTTATTTCCAGATCTACCATATAACCCCTCGACCCCAAACCCTTCTCCTCACTTTTCCCCACCTCTCTCTTCAATCCCAAACCCTAACACACCAAAACAACCAATTACACCCAATTAAGTCGAAATCTCCCCAAATCTCTTACATCGACAACCGTTCTTCAATTCCCACGCATTAATTTCGTCCAAACATCATGATTCTTACGAATTCACTACTCTTGTTCGTGTTGATTTCAATACTCAAAATCCGAGGTCGCGCTCAACCGAGTAATGACGATGGATCAGATGATGAATACAACGCATCCGATGTATCAAGGACAACATCTCTTCCACAACCCCGAATGACGGTTGACAAGGACAAGGGGAAGTAACCGGCCAAGGAGACGGAAAAGGGAAAACGAAGGCCGGTGGAAGATTTGGGCGTGGAGAAGTTAAAGATCGATAGAAATACTGGTGGTTCTCGTCGAGAGAACGCGAAGAATGGCAAGAACCCGAGATCTATGCAAATCGACCCTACGGGAGGTAATCAATCTAATGTCACTCTTGAGTTTCTCTCCGATCATTATGAGGGTGAGTACAATGAGCAATTAAAAAGGAACTTAATTAGGGTCATGTGATTGATCTTGATTGGCTTGATCAAAACAACTTTCCGAGATTTAGTGATTGGTTTTAAGCTTAAGGTTGGAAAGATTTGGTAACCAATAGGAGAACTAGATGCTATCCGGAGATGGTGCGATTGTTTTTTGTTCACTTCGAGCCTATCCCGAAGAGAATTTGCCATTATAAGTCATGGGTTAAGGGTAAAAGCATTGTGCTCAATCCAGAGATTATTGGTCAAGCTTTGGGGATCGATTTTGAAGGAATAGAGGAGGCTAAACAAAATTAGTGGAAAATAGTTGAGGGGTTTAGTGATAGGAAGGCTTGTGAGACTTTGTTGAACTGTAAAATCGCAAATGTCTATGCCTTTCATGCTAATAAATTAGATCCGAAAATGAGGGTATTGCATCTTATAATAGGTCGGTGGTTGAAGGGAAAAACCGGGAGGATGGGTGATCCAATAAGCAATGAGATTTTGCTGATGTATGCGTTGGTTGAGAAATGATTGATCAATCCTCCTTCTTTTTTTTTTTTCTTTATCAAATGGATAAGTGTGTTAAAAAACTCATGAAAAAACTCTTATATTTGGGAATTCTATTTCCCAAATTCTTGAATATCATGGTTCTGATTTGAGTAAGGAGAAGAAGGTAGAAAACTGTATCAAGATTTTAGGGTCTCCGGCTCATCTTGTTACCCTAAAGTGTGCTTTGAATCGAAAAACTGATATATATGATCTCATCCATGCGAGGAATGTGACGAAAAAACAAGTGAAGGATTCTAAAAGCCCGGGATATTATGATCTCAAAAGCATCCAAGCTAGATGGAAGGCTTCGTAAGAAACATCTAATGCACAAGAAGTGAAAGATGAAGACGAAGAAGAAGGACATAATAAAGATGATGCTTGTGATCATTGTCCTCATTTCCGCTCAATGGACCGCCACATGGAGTTTTTAACCGACAACTACGAAAGATTATAGCGGAATTATGAATCACTTCAAAGGGATTTCGACGCCTTGCAAGATCGTGTGATTACGAAATGGGAGGTAGATAATCACCGTCATGATGAGATCACATACTATCTTAATTGGCTAGCACTACAAGCGAGAATTCCTCTTCCACCGTCCGCGAATGACGACGACGACGATGACATTAATATGTAGTTGTTTACTTGTTTTCGACTTTGTAATATTTTTATGCTTCTTAAAAGTTAATGTTTTATATTTGGAACATGTATCTTTATATTTAGAACAATATTGTTATTTTTATGACTTTTAAGTGATATAAAGTTAAAATGTTTAATATGTAATTCATATGTCATGTCAATGCTGTTATGTTGATGACACTTCAAACTTTGTTATGAACTTATGTATGAAATTTTGAAACAAAAATAAGAATTCAAATGTTGTTATGTTGTTTGGAACGAATTGTTATTAAGGTTTGTAAGTGTATCACTTTAAAAGGTTAAATTTTTTTCATTTTTGAAAAATGAAAATCGTGAACTGTTAAGGAAACCATTTATGATTTATACATCAAAAAGTTTACTGAAAGCATACATCTTAGTCATCAAAATCGTCAATGGTTCTAAGAAAAACGTTGCCGATTTAGTTAAAAACGCTAACGATTTCTTAAAACCGTTGACAACTTTACATCATTGAGAAATATAGGTTCCTGTAGGTTTTCATGCTGTTAGAACCGTTGTCGATTTTGATTACCGTTAATGGTTATGGAAAAAAACGTCAACAGTTATGAAAACCGTTGTCGATTTTGATATTTCAGAAAAAGAAAAAAAAAAGAAGAAAAAGAGTCTGAAAATCCAATCATAAGGGCCGGACAGCCTGATCCAAGGGTCAGGCCAAGCCCGAATTATTTATGGGGTCGGACAGGGCTTTTATCCTTGGGATCAAGGCCTAGCCCTGTCCCCTATCCAAGGGTCGGATCGGCCCTGGCCCGATCGAAGTCAATTGGACCGAACCAAGCCTAGGCTCTTCACGAGCCGGACCGGGCCGTTACATGGCAACTCTAGATGGGAGTCGCTGGTCACAAAGAGTCAACGTCTCGCGAATGTTGAGTATATACTATAATTACTCTAAGCTTTCCGATGGTATGTAATTAGACGTTCTACGGAACGTCATATATTTATTAATTTTTTTATAAATATATTTATATATAAAAAAATTAAAAATCTTTAACAAAATAGATTTTACAAACTATCAAAATCAATAAATCAAAATAAAAATAAAAAATCTATTAAAAAAATTTATAAATCTAATTTAATGTAATCTATTAATATATATATATATATATATATAGTGAGAATTGTCAATTAATCTGAATTTTATATCTTAATTATCCTTGATCACAACACTTTTCATCAATTACCAATTAATCATTCTTTTAAAAAATTATATATTCTCTTTTCTTTTTACCCCTTTTCAATAATATTAATATAATAAATCCTAATTTTCTCATCCTCACCATTTCTTCTCTCTCCTTCGAACTCGCAGCCGTCGCAGAAGGCCACCAAGGAAGATGAGAATGAGTTTTGTGGGCCAATGGGTTAGAATTTTGTGGGTGGTATTGTTTATTAGTAGAGGTGGGAGTCTGGAAATATTGGTTGAATCTTTCACGGCATAGACTCGCGAAATATCTCGGCTTCTACAGATCTGACAGAACCCCGCCCTTGTGGTGCTCGTCCTTGAGATCCAGCGTGAGGAGATGATAGAAGTCCGGCGCCACGATCAGGATAGTTGGTGCGAGTCGAGGTCGACGTTGGTATGTGCGGTTGACGATGGAATTGAGCCGCATACGTTGCAAACGCCGCGACCGTTGGAGCAGTCGTGTCAAAGGAGGCAAAAGGTGGATTGTGATTAAAGTGGTCGGATCTGACAACGGTGTTGAACAGTGCGATGAAGGTGTGCGTACTGTTTGTATACCGTACAAATAGTAAATCTCTTTATATATACTATTACACTAATCATTTTAACCATATGTCAACTGATTCGTGATTAAAAAATTTAAATTTTACAAATAAAAATCTTTCAAAATAAAATTTATCTAATATAAATCTAATTACATGAAATTTTAAGCTTCAATATTTGAAAGATACATTAAAACGTTAAATTCTTTAAATGATAAGATTATAACTATAAAACATAATCTTTCACTCAAAAAATATCTATCTAACATTTAAATCTATTTTAAATATAAATACAATGACAAAATCTATCTAATATCTAAATTAATTATAAATTTAATTACAATGACATTTTAATCTTAAACATTTAAAAGAGATAATTTTAAAACACTAGATTCTTTAAATTGTATTGATAAAAAGAAACATAATCTTTTCTAGAAGCTCTAAAATTTTATTTAAAAAAATTCAAAATTTATAAATTAAGATACGAAAATAATATTTAGGATCTGTTCATCTTATATTTTATACTTTCCGTCTCAATTTAATTCTAACATTTGATCGTTTTTTTACTATTCAATATGTATTTTGAGAATATTCGTTTGTCGTATTAATGACATAAAAAAATTATGCCACTAACGTTAAATCAAAATACATAACTTAAATTATCATTAATATTTCACGATAATTTTCTATAAAAATAACGTTACATTTAAAATGGATCAGAAGGAATATAATGCTTGATTTATCGGAAGGAATATAATGCTTGATTTATTTTTGATTTATTATTTTTTTCGTTGTGAAAATACTCCATTCATTTCATAATATAAACATTACTTGTCTATTTGAACCGTATCAAAATATATACAATCCATCATATATAATAATATTTTCACATACAAAAAATATCAAAACAATTATTATCGGATACTGTACACACATTATCTCCTCATTATTACAGTAATCTGTTGCTTATATTATGAAACAAAGGAAATATTTTTTTATGACACATAAACATTTGTTTTCATATAATCTTTTTTATTGAATTTATTTTCATATCATCTCAATATCACAGATTTCTACAATAATTTTCTTAACTGTATATGGCACGGATTAGTATATTAGCATACTTGAGTTACCTCTTCATCATCGAACTCTTAAAATCTCAAGTAGTATAAAAAATAAAATAAAAAAAATAGTAGAACTCCGGAACGTAAGCCACCACAGGTGAGAAGACTCATGGACACCGGGGAAAAGGATCTCCGGCTGTAACTTTTGGTACAGCACAATGGCTATATGATGACCTTACAAGTTACAATCCATTAGCCTCTATGCTTGTAACTGGCAACCTATATCGATCACCTGCATACAGCCACAGTAATTTGGCGGACAGACAATAGAGATCAGTTAAACCACCTCCAAACTGAGGGATACGAAACTCATTGGCTCCCAGAAGATGCGAAGGGGTTTTAAAAATCTAGCATTTTACGAAGGGATCCTTATGAAGGAAAGGTAATGCAAATTCTTCACCATTTGATCTATGAACTCCTCATAGAACTTAAAATCCTCTCCACCAACAATCATATACGACAAGAGGAAGGAGAATGTCCAAAACTCTATAGATAAGCAAACAATGTCTTCCAAATTGCAGCGGTAAACATAAATGAAATGGGTTCGATGCCAAACATCATCAGATACAACAACATATAGACTTCAAAATAGTGTCATGACAAAAAATTAACCACACATGCAAATAAAAGAGTACCCGAATAAGAGAAGCGAATTGTTAGCAACTTGGCATTTAATCGACTTCCTCGATCTTGGGGCCAGGGCCGCTAGCACCAGCTGAAGGTTCATCATCGTCATCCATGGGAACACCAGCACCAGGACCAGCACCCTGGTACATCTTCGCAATGATTGGATTGCAAATGCTCTCGAGCTCCTTCATCTTGTCCTCAAATTCGTCAGCTTCAGCGAGCTGGTTGCTGTCCAGCCATTGGACAGCCTGGTCGATAGCCTCCTCGATCTTCTTCTTGTCAGCAGGCGCTAGTTTGGAACCAATCTTCTCATCATTGATCGTGTTCCTCATGTTGTAAGCATAGTTCTCAAGCGCATTCTTTGCTTCGACCTTCTTCTTGTGCTCCTCATCCTCTGCCTTGTATTTCTCAGCCTCTTGAACCATCTTCTCAATATCTTCCTTGGACAGCCTCCCCTTGTCGTTGGTGATGGTGATCTTGTTCTTTTGCCCTGTTGTCTTGTCCTCAGCTGAGACGTTCAAGATGCCATTCGCGTCAATGTCAAAGCAGACAGTGATCTGAGGGACACCTCTGGGAGCAGGAGGAATGCCGGACAGCTCAAATTTGCCCAACAAATTGTTGTCCCGGGTCCTTGTTCTCTCACCCTCGAACACCTGGATAAGGACTCCAGGCTGGTTGTCCGAGTAGGTAGAGAAAACCTGTTCTTTCTTGCAAGGAATGGTAGTGTTCCTTGGGATCAGCACTGTCATGACACCACCAGCAGTTTCCAGACCAAGAGAGAGAGGAGTGACATCCAGCAGTAGCAGGTCCTGGACCTTTTCATTTCCTTCACCACTCAGGATGGCAGCTTG
>JAOVYX010020697.1:0-16711 GCA_035668315.1 Drosera spatulata | reverse complement strand
TATAACCTGCAACAGGATACACCAAAAAAAGATCAAGAGAGAGTGTTTCAATCACGCTCAAATGAATTGCATCGACGGAACACAACCATTTGCACAGAACAGGCTGAACTTAATATACTTCGGGAATAACACAACCTAAAAGCACCTAATGTAACGCAGACTCGACTTTCACCACCGTTTCAACCCTCGAATTGTGAGAAATAAAAGCCTTCAAACTGCTCTTGAAATGAGATGTGAACTGGAATCAAAACCGCCGGTCATAACTACGAGGTCCAAGTACATCTATACCGAATTCTCTAACCTTGGTACGAGAACAACACAACAAGCTGCATTTCATAACAAAAAATTCCATCATCAACCGGGAAAAACCAGAGTAAAGCCGATCATATGTTACAGTACCGAACAGCCAGTTTTATCATGATGCAAGAGCAAATAATACAAACAAATCTCTAACAAAAAAACGCCATACAAATCAACCATATACTGTTCACCATCAGAATTCAAACTCTCATCGTCAATCAAGCAAGAACGAGACTACAACAGCAAATAAACATCAGAAAAAACCCCATGATTTCATTCACATTTCCAAAATCTCCTTACTGCAAAGAATCCCTTCTCCGATGCAACCCATTTCATCAAAACAAGCAATCATCCCAAAACACATCATCATCATCATCATCAATCAACAAGCAACACAATCATCATCCATTTGAAGCAATGATCATTAAACCCATTCACCGAACCACAAACCCACAAACAGAACCACACCCATTCAAGAATCCAACCACAACCCATTTCATCAAAACCAGCAATCAACCCAAAACTCATCATCATCAACCAACAAACAACAAACCCATCATCCATTCAATCACTAATCATCAAACCCATTCACCAAATAAACCCACAAACAAACTACACCCATTCAAGAACACGACCACAACCCATTTCACCAAACCCCAAACAAAACCGACCCAACTCAACTGCAAACCGATTCCACCACTCCAAACCCAAACCCACATGAAAAATCATCATTCATCACACACCCCACCTGTTGTGTGAACCCAAGAGGAGAAACCGTTTTGTAACTGAAACTCCAATCAACAAAAACTTGTGGGTAATTATCGCTCAAACACAAACCACCACCAGTGCAGCCCATCATCACCACCACCAACACCGCCGCCGTCGCCGGCAACCACCGCGGCCCACCGCGAAACTCCATTTTACAAAAAAAAAACCCACCAAGAATCTTTGCTCTGATCAACAATGGACGCTTGAAGTACCCTTTTATGGGGTTTTTCTTGCAACGTAGAGAGAATTTGCAGTGGCTGTTGGGCCTACTAGTGATGGTTGTGACCGGGTACCGAGTGAGCTGGTGGCGGTTTGGGGATTTTGTATTTTGGTCTGATTTGTGAGGTTTTGATTTTGAGTTTTTGTAAGTTTTGAGATTGCTTGATTTGGGGTTGAAAAAATGGGGAAAAATCTTTGGGATTTTTGTTTCCTTCAATGGATTTTCAATGGTAATGATAGTGCATGTTGATGTGTAGAAGCAAGATCATAGTATCCGTAGTTTAGATGATCCTAATAGCAAATTTTTTAAATGTATAATATCGAGTTTGATGATCTTTGTTGAAAAATATCCTAAATATAGTGTATCATAACGAGTTTTTTAATGTATAATATCGAGTTTGATCTTTTTATTGAAAAAATATCCTAAATATAGTGTGTCTGATATAAATATATTGAATAATTGAAATTAATTGATGAAAAATAAACGCTTAAAATTTCAACATAATATTTTAATCTAAACCTTAATTTGTTTTATTTTAATCTCATTTATCTATTTATTATTAAATATATTTATATCATGATACATTCTTTCTAAAGCTCATGTTATAATGATGTACGGACCTGTCCAAACAAAGTTGTTATTTATGATGTGTTACAGGTCATACCTGTAGTTTTTGGTGTGTGGTTTAGAAGTTAAATACTTGTAGTTTTTCATGTTCAAAAAATTGTTTGTCGATGATCACAGTTAGCTTGGTTGTAAAACACTTAAATTTAGGAAATCAAAATACAAAGTAAAGATATGAAAATTTGAAAAAAAAAATTGAAAATTTGAAATTTAGAATCACCCGAAATGACTAACGTGCTTTTATGTTTATGATCTAAATTTAGAATACCATTTTTGTTGGAAATTTTTAGGTATAGAAAATACTTAAAACGTTTACCAAACAAATGTTAGGTGACATAATAAACTAGTGTGAATTACAATCTCTGCCCGGATGTATATACCTCTTTCATGCATTTTGCGTCTTAACAACTTCGGTGAACCATGAATAACAACAATTAACTAGTTGCTCATCAAGATCAAATGCGCAAATAGTTGAAGAACCAGAGGAATGATTTAGTACCTGCTGAGAAGCGCCAAGGGGTGCGACTTTCTTGTAAGTGAAAGTAATATTGTAGTGATCAACAGGATCGCTAGCGAGACAGATATTGCTCGAGAGGAGAGCACAGACGACGACGACGATCAAAGTCCACGACCATCGCCCCTGGAACTCCATTTTCAGGCCACAAGAAAACCGCGATTATTTGCTACCTTATATCGACAATGGTGATGCTCACACCAGAAAATAGAATGGCTGAATGGGACAGTGAGTGAATATATGAGTGACTGAGGTGAAATTTGAAGGGCTGTTAAAGCGTGTTTAGGTTTCTGTAAATGTTTGAATAGAAGCTGTTACCACTTCAATTTTTCGTTTTTTTTTCTACTGTTGGTTAATTAGTTGTTATCTTCTTCGAATTCAAAACTTTGTACCTTTTTCTTCTCATTTTCGAATTGCAGAAAATCAGCAACTTTGTTGTCTAACTAGCTAATAAAAATACGACGAGCTTGAGTGTTCCTTCAAAAACGAAAACAGAGAATTAAAAATTGATATATTTAAGACATATTACATAAAAAAATCAAAGTTTCATTTACGTTTTAGTATTCATTATAATTCATAAACTGTAAACATTAACTCTGTATATCATACGTATATGAATTATAATTTTATATATATAAACTGTCAAAAACGAAATGAATATCAAAATATAAAAAAAATTTACATTAGATATCAAAAAATAATTACCCAACTCAAACAGAATCTTAGTTCTCAAGTATTTTATCAACAAACAATAAAGCATGTTAAATAATCATGCTATGCACATTCGAGTGACAATTTAATTTCACCGATGCATCTCGAGCTCAGTGCTGCAAGTATTCTTCTTGGTCGAAATCGTCCGGTGTAGGCTTCACCAGTGGAAGTATATGTATGAATTATCAATTAATCGTGGTAAATTCCTATAGATTACAGTAATTCATCTCAATTCTCAAATTAAACAATATTACCAATGACACCATAAGTTCATGACGATCGGTACAAAGCAATCTAGTCTTCTATTTCGTCCGTCTCAAAATAAATACAACATTTCATTTTTTATAGTATTATTCAACACGTATTTTGATTGGTTACCTTATTCGTTTTAACGACGTAAAAAAATTATTTCAATGACTAAATGTTGAAATATATAACTTAAACTATCACTTGTGTTTTATGATAATCTTACGAAAAATGATGTTTGGTCGTCCTAGAACGTATTGCAAAATTTATCTCAATAAATCCCCAAATCAAAATATTATAATTATTTTAGAATAAAAGAACGTATCAGAGAGTAAGAATACATCTTTATTTATAAGACATATAGACAGTCCATATTGGACTAAGATATGGGCCTCTACTAGCTAGCATAGGGTATATATGGAAACAACAAAATTATGAATCCATGAGATACATTGATGATTGTCCAAACATAGAAAAATAAGATCAATTGCATCAAGTTTCGAACTGCAAATCGAAAGGGCTCCAAGAAAAGAAACGTGAGCAGATCAGGAAATCATAATGTTTACTTTTAATTTTGTGCATCAACCACCACCTTCAATGGCATAACCTCATTTTACTAGTGAGATTTCGATGAGTAACACCGTTTTGTTCAATACTTGGATGAAATAAACTCGTTATCGTTGTAGAGGAGAGGTTTCGACGTAAAGTACAGGGAAAGACGAATTACAACATTTGATGTTCAAATGGTGTTCATGGATGTTATTCTTATCATAAAGTACAAGTACATTGTTCAACATTTACATGGACATCGACAGATTACAATGCCAAAAATCGAAGAATACATATCCAAAGATGTTTATGGACCAAAACTCAAAAATACATTGGGCTGGGCTTGCCTCAACCTTTAACACATCAGCCCAGCCCAATCAACAATGTGCTCAATTCTGCTACCATATCCCAAAATTTCCCGCTCAGCTCACAGTACAAAGTAGCTTTCTATCAACAAGAAGCAAAGCA
The DNA here is from genome assembly GCA_035668315.1 of Drosera spatulata. Lineage (NCBI taxonomy): Eukaryota > Viridiplantae > Streptophyta > Magnoliopsida > Caryophyllales > Droseraceae > Drosera > Drosera spatulata. Next base: position 12,311 of record JAOVYX010020697.1, on the reverse strand, counting down.
ATCATCAAAGAAGAGAAAACTAATGCACATACACCAGAGAAAAGAATGGAGAGAATTTGATCAGATTTGATCAAGAGGGAACGGATGGATGTCAACAGACTTGACGTGCCACGCCTTGACGGAGGCGATGACACTTAGTTCCGTCGCATTGTTGAAGAGGAAGACTTTCGCGGCCCCGTAGATGGCTTCTGTTGGGTAGATTCTAGAGGTGATAAGCGTCCTCCCTCCTTGCCCAAATGCCTCTACGATCGAGTGATCAACCTGAATGGAATAAGTTCAATCGTGTTATAACCGACAAAGTTTATAAACACGCCCCGAATGTTAGATTCTTTAGGGACTATTTGTTATTGCTGCTTAAAAGTTTGGGAAACAAAAACCAGAATCGATATCCACGAGGTGACAATAAAAGTAAAGGCTTGTTACTCGTGGTATCTTACCAGTATCCTCAAACTGAAATCTTCGTCATCTAGAACGGGAACGAGTCCTCCGTATACTTGCTTATCAACTCCAGAGGCCTTGGTAGACCTGCAGCCGAAGCAGAAGATGATTGTGATCACTTAGAAGCATTGTTCAATTACGCGGTGTGTATTTGATCAACAGATATAAGAGACCAAGGCGATTTATTCATTCAGTAGGGTGAACGGACCTCGATTTATCAGTGCAGAACCAAGTATCCAAAACCCCATAAGGTGATCTACCGAGATAGAAATACACGGGTGTGAGCTCCGAGAGGGACTCATCAGTCAACACCAGAAGCCCAAATGGACCAGCAGCCCCTCTAAACGATGATGTGCTGCAATTGTTGACCTCGTCGAGTGTCGCGTTGTTCAGTGCTTCTTTGTCAACTATGAACTCAGCACTTATATCCAACTGTCAACAAAGGCAACCCAAAATCAGCTTCTATCAAGTCTACAGCTGGCTATATTTAGATGACAAAAGTGAGGCATGCTTCTTCAAGGTTAAGGCACTGACCTGAGAAGTTGAGCTGATATTGAGCTCAACAACTGATCCCGGTTCGAGGTAGATGCCATCGAATTCACTGCTTGTAGTCCACAAACTTTCTAGCTCCTCAACTGGCCACTGAATGATGTTTGTTCCGGTTTTTTGGTCGAAAGTCACCACTCTGGGAATAGTCTGATGAACAACAGCAAGACACAAATCAACAACATGCCCTGATCTTGATCACATATATGTTGATTGAGCTTGTATTGCCATGTTTTGATCATATATTGAACACATAGTCTAATCAAATGATTAGGCTGCGAATTTCGTTTACCTGCACAGAAGCCCAACCCTTGAGCAAATCATCTTCATCAGTATCAGTCTCACCAATCCAACCCCACAAGATCCTCCTCCCCTTGTTCTGATCATAGAACGTCTTCGACGCATAGTACTTTCCGTAATCCACCCTCAGCCCAATACCAACGTCGAGTTCAGGGTTATCAGGAGTCCATAAGTCCACTATCGAGTCATATGTCCCTAATGCGTAGTAGTCGTGCTTGTTGTCGTCCAAGCTAGCCTTCAACACGTGCTTCGTGCCTGGCCCGTTGGCTGACCAATCTAACCCGACCGAGCTATTCGTAGACACAGGATAGAAGTCTATGCACTCCCACATTCCTGTACCCGCCACAGCATGCACGTAGTGGTCCACGAGCTCATATGTCGTGAAGTTGGTCGTCTTGTAAACAAGCGCAATCCCCGCCCCATCCTTCTTGGACCCGATCATGAGCCGCCACACCCCGTCCGCCCCTTGCCACATTGTCGTAGGGTCCCTAAAGTCCTTCAGCGCAATCCCCTTGGGCGGGATCAGGACCGGGTTGTCATCATACTTGACCCACTCGAGTAGTAACGGGTCGGACACATTAACAGGATATGCTAGATTTTGCACCTGTCACACACAATGTTAAAATAAACCCTTTTTTATGACGTTACAGAACATACACTGTAACGCTACTAGCAACTTCAACCATACAGCAAGTGCTGAAATGTTATTACCTGGACGTAGTTATCTGTGTCGCCGGTATAAAGCATGTAGATGTTTCCGTCGGGGAGGAGGGTGGCTGAGCCCGTCCAGACGCCGAACCAGTCGAACCAACGATCGGGGACCAAGGCTAAGGGGAGGTAGAGCCAGTGGATCAAGTCGCGGGAAACCGCGTGACCCCAGGTTATGTTACCCCATATAGCTGAGTCCGGGTTGTACTGGTAAAATAGATGATACCAACCCTTGTGGAATAATGGACCTGTTCAAGACATAACACTGACTTCATTTGTCGAAACTATAAACGCTAGTTGTAATGTCATGCAAAGTGAAAAAAAAAAAAAAAAAACAAGATCGAATATAGAATGATGACATTAGACCATGAAACTATGACGTATAATGGATTCTGATTAATGTTCTTGTATTTAGGTGTAAGGAAGTAGTGGAATGAGGATCAGTGTTAATATCGGAAAATGAATGCTCCATACGATTATTGTTACTAGAAAATGCACAACGGTCCATGATATTGGGGGATACTGTTGGTTGTCTCGTGATCTCATCTCACTAAAAGTAGATGGATAAGATGTTGAGATGTAAACTTTATGATTGTATAGTTTAATTCTGAATAACATTTTTCTTTATTTGAAAAAGGAATGTAACCCAATTACACATTTAGGAAAATTTATCCAAAAATACAAAAAATAAAAAAAAAATTCAAAACTATACACGTAATTTTTTCAAAAACATATAATATATACAGACGCTATGTTTCAAAAAAGAAACAAAACCCCTAGAAAAACATACAATTTTTTGAAACCCTGTAGTTCCGAAGAGAAACAAAACACACGAAGAAAACACACAATATACAAAGGCTCCATTTTATCTTTCTCAAATGTTGTGTTTCATTATGTTAATCGAAACCTAATTTTTCAATTCAAGATCATCAAAGGGATCTAAACAAATATTGATCAAACGCTTCTCCTCCAATCTTCCCCAAATCAGGCAACCCAATCTACTCGCCAAATCCCCCAAATTGAACCACAATCAATCAGTGTTTGAAATTGTGTTTTTTTGGACGTGAATTCAGTGTTGCGGACAGTGGCCATTGATGAATTCGAATCGAATAAGTGGAATCGGGAGAATGTTAAATGGGATTGATGGGTGAGGAGTGAAGCCCAGATTGCAGAGCGGAGGCGGAGATAGATCTCCAAGTCCCGGTGGTGGAGTTCTTAAAAACTCAGTCCCAATTTGATATGGCACGCATGCAGTTATAAAATTTAACATGCAAACAACCACAATCAACTTTATCTTTTATAAAATTGATATCTTCATATGATATTAAAGAATATCGTGACAATCACATTAGAGGTTCGACATTCTCCGTTATCCTCAAATCTAGTATAGAACGGTAGAGTTCTTGTTCTTACATTTATCTCAATCTCTCGAAATCTAATTAAATGAAATGATTTGATCCGACACGATATTTTATATGAGGATTTAATTTGATTAATATATTGTGTTTTTTTTATGATGGTGAAGATTGATGTGAAAATATCTAAGAGAAATTAGTGGCATGTGATAAGATAATATGTTTATAGAATGTTTAATTTAATATAAATTTATTTTCAAATAAGAAAATAAAACAAGTGTTACATATATTTTGGAATGACTGAAAAAAAAAAACGTTTCATTTAATATGAAACTGAGGGAGTAATAGTTAGGAAACTTATTAATTCACGGTTTTCACCTATTTTTACTACTTCCTCTATCCCATAATAAATTCAATAAATTGATCGACGTTATAATTTATGTATATATTGAATTTTATGAGTAACGACATTTATAACCTTTTAGTTTTGCAAGAATAGGAAAAAAATTATAAGATAAATTGATGTGACATAAAATAAAAAGGATAATGCTAATCACCCCCAAACAGTGCACACCCCCGGACCCTTTCTTTCTTTCTTTCTTTTTTTTTTCAAATTCTCATTATATCCTTTCTTATATAATACTTACAATCATTTATAATTTTAATATAAAAATAAATATGTATTTAACTCTACACATTAATATTTACAAAACAAGATGAATATTAAATATAAAAAACTTTCGTTACATTATAAATAAATACATATTAATAATACTTAAACACATACAAACTTTATCTTATTCAATCGTTCCTCCAAAATATTATCTATCATATGGATTGATGTTCATCATTTCATTCCACAGTTGAAGACGAACTGCATAATTATCGGTCCATCCTCGAGGTGCATTGGATGCGTTCTCCCATCATCATCTTGGGATTGAAGGTATAGGATAATTATGATGTAAAAATAATTGAATAAAGTGATTTTCGACATAGTCATTAGCTATGTTATAATTATTATGGGACGAAGAAAATATTTTTTTGAAATATATTTTTTATATTCAATATTAGTCTTATTTTATAGATATTAATGTATAGATTTTAAATGTATATTTATTTTTAATGTTTGATATATATATATATATATATATTAAAAATTATAAACGATTTTAAATATTATATAAGAAAAGATAATTTGAAAAATGAGAAGAAAAAAAAGAAGGATGGGCCGTGGGAAGTTGGGGAAATAGCAATTTCTTAATGAAAAATAGGAATATTTTTATAATTTTATTAAAAAAAAATTCTTATGAAATATTCAAATTGATAAGTGTTATTTTTTTTTTTTTCCGGACGGAACATTATTCAACCTACCATCAAGAGTATTGATTGGGAATCGATCATTGTGTTGAACGCAATTCCATGGATTCACATGATGCAACCAAAGTGCTGTCAATGAATCGAATGTGATGATTCACACAATAAAAAGGGTGTCCAGATGGCAACTCACATAGTGCAACTCAACACTGAAAATTGAACTATATAAAGCTACACAATAATTCAAGATTGTCCCACATCAACCGTATCATTGTTTCCCTACTTGGATATCCCTTATTCTTACACCTTTTTTAACCTTGGACTTATATAACCTTTTAGTAGATCATTTCATCTGGAACCATTATGATCACCACTCGTCAATTATCGAGTTAGATGGATTAAAAATTTCAAGAACATCCGTTATTGTTTACAGAATATCAAAGCTAAGAGTCAATCGAAGTGTAAAAAATGAGGATACCGTACAACTCATGCGCATCTCCAAAACCTCAACAGAATAATGAATTTAAGTAAAATAGTACATCTTAGGATTCATGATAACAGTAAGTTTAATAATTTTAACAGCGTGAGATAAGATCTTATTATAATTATGTAAACATTCGTTATCAAGATCAACAACTTTCACTTCCCATAAAGTCACCTAGAATCATCTATATTCCAATCAAATTTAAACTTAAAAAGTAAACAACAAAGCCTAAGCAAACTTTTCCAAGATCCATATTAATCACACCAATATTACTTTCTCGGAAACCATAGGTTGTATCGAGAACGAACCTAGTTACCCCAATTTCTCGTAAGTATCAATTTTCTTTTTTCTTTTTTCGAATATGCAAATCCCAATTCACCCAATCATCACCAACAATCAACTTACAAAAAAGAAGAGAAAACATTAGAGCAAATAAAGACATACCATCAGGATCTGTATCAAGAGTCACCAATCACAGTTGCCCACCACCACCACCATCATCATCATCAACCACCAAATCAGCCACCACAAAAAAGTCAACAAATCAACCAAAATCAAGAAACCCAAAAAATCAAAACTCAAGAACATTAACTCACATAATCACAAGCTAATCAATGACCCAACAAAATCACCATCGCCAAAAAAAAAAAAAGAAAACAAAAAACAAAAAACAAACAGAGTCATTCCTGCACCTACCATTCATCCAGTTCTTCTCAGGCTGAAAATGATACCCAGTTCTCTGCCAAGCAAACATTTCATCCGTCCAAGGATACGTCTCCGAATCATCCCTCACAGGAGAACTCTTCTCCGACACGCCGAGTTTCTCCGATCTCGACATTGGTGGAAGTGTGCTCTGTTTTTGCTCTGTTTTTTGTGGTTCTTTGCCATTGCGGATCAAGAAGATCCATGAGAGTAAGAAGAGGATGGAAGCGAGTATCGCGATGAATCCAGTAACGGGTCGACGAGATTTCGGGTGATTGTGGCCGGATTCTGATGTGGGTCGGTGGAGCAGGGGAGTGTGTGAGGGAGATGATGGCATTGTCGTGTTTTTGTTTTGTGTTTGTGTTGTGGTTCTTCTTGCATAGGTTAATAGATAATGGGGTTAATAAGAGTGTGAGAATGAGTGGTCAGTTGGGATTTTATAGCTAGGGGTAGATCCAATGGGGTTGTAGGAACAAGATGTCAAGAAAATGTAGGAAATTCGAAGAGTGCAGCACGACGGTCGTTCATTAGATTTAGAAAGGTTGTGATCAATTTTTTCTAAGGATTTATTCGTCCCCTTTTTTCCCGGATATACAAAGACTGTTTTGGGTTTAGAAGAAAAATACACGAGAATACAACATCATTTACCTAAGTTCAAGTCCAAACCCGGTCCGACGCGCGTGTGTGTTAACGAAATACACATATCTTAGCAATCGATTCAAGAAAAATATAATGAAAATGTCTTTAAATATATTTTTTCAACTTTCCACAAAATCAATATGGATAAAGGTTTTCAAACAACCTTTCGCTTCTTTTCATGTCATCTACACATGTTTCTACACAAACTTGTTTTTATCATATTTGTTTGTCACATGTTATTTAACATGATTTAGTTTTAATAACTATGCTTAAAGGAGCAATATCAACACAAGATGGTCAATGTTATTGGACAGATTAATTCCTGATGAATATAACGATCTTATAACTAATTCTTTAATTGAATAGTTTCAGAGAGGTTATACCCGGGATGAAATAATAGAGAGTTGTTGATCACACGACAACTTATAAGTTTTTCTTTATAAGTTTCAAGCTTGAAAGTACAGGTTTTCGTTATGTTATTGATGCATGTGACGAAAGTTTAATCGAATCTGAAGTGTCACGAAATTGTGTAAACGTTTTATTAATGATTTGGTTATTTGATGAGTTGTTCACGTACTGGCATTTGTTCACATGATCAGAATTGTTTTTGTGTGTTGTCCATCGATCTGTTGCAATAATTACTAGGGAGACCGAAATCTGTTTCCTGTTGCTGTCCATATTTGAGTGAACTTGTGTAAAGTAAATATCAATGTCAGGCCATGGCTTTCTGGTTTTCTTTGAAAACAAATCAGAATGAAAACATGGACTTGAGCACTACTTTGCATGATGACAGTAATGTCTCCGTCTTAATTTTATTATAACGATTTAATTTAATATAGATTTTATATATGTGTTAATTTTTTTTAATTTGATAAATAAAAAATATTATGTTTTTAATGATAGTGGGGTTTAAAAGATAGAATGAGAGAGAAGGAAAAAAGAATAAAGAGATGATGAGATAATTTAATTATATTAATATAAAGATTAAGGAGATTACAGAACTCATACAAAATGTTGGGTTGAAATACTTATGCGAGATGACCAACATGATATACGATAAAGAAGTGCTAGACTTCATAAAGAAGACGAAGGTTGCAGATAACTTCGAATCCATCACATACACCTCCAACGAGAAGATTGGATGAGTAGAAATGCTACATTTATTGTGGGATTAACCAAAAAAAAATTTGTTGTAATTAAATTTGAAGAGAATGCGTAAAATTTTGATACTAAAGATATTTTTTGCAGATCCGTAGATTAAAAGTATACGTTTTGACTTGCGTTGGTCACTGTTTATTGATAAGAGCGTATATATCGCACTTTAGTTTTAAGATTTCTACCATATAGAAGGATCAACCGCTGAACCGCGTTCGCTGGCTGCTTCTGTAACTCAAGCTTTTATAAAACATTAACGCGATGTCACATACTCACATTCACGTTCCTGAGAGTTACTGCCCATGCAAGTGTTAAAAGTAGACGTCCAATTCAGACCATCGTTAGCGCTTAATCCACGTATAACATGCATCTTTCAGTTGCGCCAATAGTTCATAAGCCATCAACAATATCTTAATAAGTGGAAGATCATACTCATGAATATGAACAAACATTCACTAGCAATTTTTTCCTGTATACTGACCGTTTATATTAGAAATATACACCGCCTAAGTTGAGGGTTAGGTGGAGCGATGACTACAACAAACACACTCACTTGGCCTTTCTCGTATGTGTTCGATGGAAATGAGTATGATTTATGAAAAAGAAAGCTCTCGATTAGGACAAACAAAAAATCAAATAATGATGTGGATCTTATTCAGACTTTGAATAATTTAATGGAGAATAAATCTCCTATAAAAAACATCGTGCCATCGTGGCAAAAATAAAAAAGAACAACGAAAACTGTAAGAACGAAAGGGACTGATATGGTCATTGGTTCAATTGTTACCTGGAGCCTGTAAGGAGCTATGGCTCGTGTGACCCACTCATTTCATTCACACATGGGACATTAAATCACATACTAGTTTTAAACTTCGAGTTAACAGCAAGTCAAGGGGTGTCTGCTACATTGATGGGAAATTGTTCATTTCGGATTTTATTTTAAGTGTGTTCTTGTTGTTGTAATATTATAATTTTGGATTCGTTGTAAACTACGTTCGAAATAGATGAATGTAATACATTTAATTTCTAATAACTGATTTTGAATGAATGAAATATCAATGTTTAAAGTTGATCGTGTGTAATGTGGTTGTGGTGTGTAATGTGGATGCTACCGTAATATCCAAGCATTTTGAAATGAATAAATATTTAAAAAAATATATATGTTAAGCATATGCTTAGAATAAATGGGATTAAAAACACGACAAGTAACGAAAGTTACAAAATGTGACATACGTAACGAACGTTACGGAATTAAGAGAGTCACGTACAGTTGTAAAATTTTTAATCTCGAAAATAATATTTTCTTCGGTATAATGTTCTAATAAAACGTTTGGAACGTTACGGTCCGAACAAAATAATTTTTGAAGGTAAAATTATACGAGACTTTTATAAATAGGGTATATGAAATACCATAATATCCTAAGCAAATATATCCAACACATCACACATTACACCCTACCACTCACCCTCTCTTCATTTCATCGACCACTCACCATCCACACAACATCCCACTCACAACTCCCCACTCATCATTTTCACTCATCACTTTCCACTCACAACTACCCACTCACTACCTCCCACCACAACTACCTTTCACTCATCATCCATCACCACCACCACCATAACCACCTCCCACTCATTATCCATCGTCACCACCATCACATCCACTTCCACCTTCTTTCAACCATCAATCCTGCACTCAACTCCTTTTTTCACCATCATTTTTTTCATTTCTCTCAAACTCACACTCTTCCTCACATAACATTTACATTTTGCATCACAGCATCATCTTCATACTCCATCAAAATCAATGAGATTGATAGTCACGACGAAGAGAACGAATCAAGGAATCCAATGCCACAAACGGTACGTTAATCCGATCTCCGGATCACAAGTTATCACAAAGTTAAGTTTTACACACGGTTATCACTTTGAAACTCACACTGTTTTGATCGGATCTTACTCTACATTTATCAGATCTCTAATCCAAGACTACCACCACGTCCGGGACAAAGTCACGAATCCAACGAATTTAACGGTGTGAAGATCTACCGTGTAGAGTGAGAGTTATCATCAAACAAAGATTCAAACATAAAAAACGGTCGAGAGGTAACCAAACCCCATTCCGATCCGTTCTGTATTTCATGTGTGAATGAAAAACTATAGGATTTGAAATAAATCTTGATTTTAATATATTTTAAAGTTTTACATTCTAATAAAGTAAAAATATCATGATTCGAAATTGTGAATCTTAAGATATAAATCAAAATATTTGGATATATCAATCTGTAAAAACTGGTTATAGAACTGGTTTTTTAGTTTAATTCAGAATCGCTAAGTAAGAGTTAAAAAACGAACCTTATATCACTAAAAAACTCTTTAAGTTTAGTTTTCAGAACAATTTACAAATCTAAATTTGGAGTTATATGTAATGATTTATGAGATGATAAGTGAATAAAGGTCAAACTGTCAAACCTAGCAGAAATTATAAACTTAAACGAATTAACTTCAATTATTGGTAAGGGTTCATGACAAGAACTCTGATTCTATAAAACTTTATAGAGTCTATTTTATGTAGAATTTTACAAAATAATTTTTCAATGTATATACGATAAGTTATAGAATTAAATGCGTCAAATGATCATAATGGACAGACTCCGGGACGCTCGTTTCAGAGGCCGGGACGCTCGTTTCAGAGGCCGGGACGTCCGTTTCAGAGGTCGAGATGTCCGTCCCAGGGGTCGGGACATTTAATATTGTAATACCCGAGAATTTTGTGAGTTTTGAGATGAATATATAACGTTACGATTTTAAAATAAATCGTGCTTAAAGGTTATATATTTAAATCTAAGAAAATATTTGATTAATTAAATCAAATATGACGACAGAATACTGGGATGATTAGTTAAACGCGTCAATAAACGTTACGAATGAATAACGTTACATTGTTATAACGTTATAAACGTTGCGCGCAAGGACTATCGATTTAATCCCAAAAACAATGAATTATGACTCGGGAGGTCATATTTTCATGCACGGAATAAATCTATCGATACAAATATATTTTTCATGGATTAATATTACGAAATTTGGGTGAATAATGGAGTGAACGAGACGTTTCGTGAGACGAAACGTGGGATTAAACCCACACTTACCCGCCTCTCCTTTTCTTCGTCCCTTTCCCACTCCACTCCCGCACACCACCACACCCATCTCTTCCACTTCCTCTCCATCACACCTGCCTCCACCAACACTTCAACCAACCGCCTCCACCTCTCCTGCAGCCGCCATCATCATCTTTGCCATCAACAACATCCTCATCATCAACAACAATATCAAGCAACGATCGTCAATCATTCCCGTCATTTTCACGATCACCATCACCACGACGCTGAGAGAACGAAGGCAGCTGCGGGTCGGTAAAAGAATCAACATCGGCAGGTTGTTTGTTGGACGTCAATGGATCCGTTCGTGTAATCGTGTGCATAAGAAAACAAAACACGTTCGAGGTAACCTCACTCGTCCGATACACCTCTTTTATTCATTCACACGATTCAAACACGTCCGTGCATGCTTTGGGACGTGTAATATTATGTTTGATATGTATATAATGGTTTGGTTGCGTTAAAATGCGAATTGAGGAATCTGGTGATCGGGCAGAGAAGTTTCCTGCAGGTTCTGCCCGGAGATCCGTCGCGCCCGCGACGGGGAAAAAATATGAATTTTTGCTGCGTAGTGACATCACGCCCGCGACGGGGGTCGCGGTCGCGATACGTCCGGTTGCACCCACGACGGCCTTCTGGCCAGGAAAAATACATTTTCGTGTCCCGAATCTTAAACTTAAATGCGTATTTGAGATATATAACAAATACGTATTTGAGATATATACATGAAAATATATCGTCAAACGTGCATAAACGATCACGTTTGACATGTGATGGGATATTTGGGATTGAAATGAATTAGAATATACCCTTATAATGTATATATCCTCATGGAAAATAAATGAAAGTGACCGCTAAATGATTGATAAAAAGGGAACTGGGGATGTGGAGAATAGTTACACTATCCATGTGAACTAATGAAAAGCAAATGAATAAGAAATATCGCCTCCTTGGACTGATAAGGACGGCATTGACATCCCTTGTGGATCGTTGGTCGTTTTCTTGAATTTATTTAGAAGGTCGAACATGGTGTCCCTTTTTCGATCCATTGCGATCATCTGTTTCTTTGAATAGGCTTGATGGCTTGGGTTTGAATCATTGCATTTCTTTATTATCCTTTGAGTCAACGTCACGGGTGAGAACTAGTTAGGGAGCGATGGGCATTCCCCATCCTCTTTCCATGCATGCAGCGGCTTCTACGCCATTGTGGTGGGGCCACGGGTTGCTCTCTGCATGGAGGCCCAAATTATTTCAATGCAGGCAAACGATACCTCATTGAACAAGAGGTGCAAGGCGACGCACAGGGTAAGCAGTTGTGAAAACAGAATCTATTGGGTAACCCGACTGACGATTGACACTTTATCTTATCTCTGTACTCCGAGTCGGACATATCCTTGGAGTTGTCGCTTCTGAGTCGAGTCATGAACTTTAATTATCTGTAAAAGAAAGGAATGACTCTTAAAAGCGATACAAAGCCATGTAAAGAAATGAGAAACGATGTTGTGT
>JAOVYX010020696.1:0-16712 GCA_035668315.1 Drosera spatulata | reverse complement strand
AGATCTCACTTCTTATCTGACCCTTGTTTGGTGCGACTCTTGTTAGTTAAGAAAAAAAGTCAATCAAGAAAAAGAAGATTTGACACTCCTTTCCCTAGCAATGTCAGCAGGGATTCAATGCTTTCTGAGGATATCATGGGACCATTTCTCTACAATACAATGGGGCAAGACTGCATACTCTCTCGCCCTCCCAAGTCCCTGATCTTGACGAATAACGTGGATTATTGAAATTTTATTTGTCTCTCTATTACGGTAAGGGTGAAACTCCTTAAAATCTCATCCCCTCCAGACCTTATACTTGCATTTCCCTAGCTATTACTTATTCTTCTTATTATTGTTCTCGTTTCTCCATGTAAAGAAACATTTGGTGTCGTTTTCAGTTTTCTAGAACAAAGAAAGGCAAACTAACAACGGGAAAAGGTGGCTTGCGCTTCTGATAAAACTAACAATAAAGAGATTGTTTCCTAATCATTGAACAATGTAAAAATGTCCTGAAAAGCATCACTGGTTGAACTACACGATATAAGCTATCATTAGTATTACACGAGAAATTTACAAACAACATCATTTAATCGTAACACGGGTCAAAGTTGACCTCAACAAATGCACATGATCAAAGTGTTGCAAGGTTTGTGGTATGGATAGTGTACTTCATATGTTTGTCTCAAAATTGAAGATTTTGAATGCAGTTTGAGACAACCTTATATACTGTAGACACTCTTGTTGAATCGAAACCCTACTCGTCCTTTCTTTTCCACGAATTCCTTAAGGGTGATGAATATAAGTTCAGTCAAGTTGAGTCTCACTAAGTTCGATCACGGTACGTTGAAATATAACCGCGGATCGACTTAATCAATGTCAAATGCATATCGTTTAAAGTAAGGCGTAGGAGGGAAAAAAAATGCTTGCAACCTTCTACCAATTGTTTTTGTTGGGAATTAAGCCGCTGGAGGTATTCCACGAAGTGGATGCATCTATATTGTGATAGCTTGCGAGCATTGTGTTGTGAACCAACTCCTCCATAAACTTAAAGCGGGTGGCTGATAGCCTACTATGACACATGCATCTTAACAGTCCTCTGCTCTTCATCCGAAGACACATGGGCCTGAAACGTGAGGAATAGAGGCTTTTAAACCTGAGACAAGCCTACTTTGATATCGTGTTGTGATCCAACTTTATCAAAAATTTAAACTAATGAAGAAGGTCCACTATAGGATATGTGTCTTCATAGATCACACCACATTGTAAATCTAATTCAAGAAGAATGAACTGAGCACATTAAGGTTGACTATCATGTTTCTTCATAGAGAAGGAATAAGATGATCATCAAGAACTTGCTAAATGTAACAGGGTTAATGACTGGAACTGAGAACTTGCATCAGATTATGTAAGATAGAGATTCTGTAAAAGAAAAGAAAAAAAAAGGGGGGGTAGTGGTGTGGGAAAAAGTAGACAAGCTGTTAAAAAAATATATTGAAATGTGTGAAAATTTGTAAAAAAAAAATGTAGTGTGAGGTAGAGATAATCGCCAAATATATAACATTATCGTAGCATACTGCATTTTTATAGGTAAAAGTGAAAATATATTGTAACATTATGTATTATTAAAAATGGAAAGCATTAGAAAAGTAGAGATTTTGCGTTGGAGATTCTGATGCGAATGCTCTAACACACGAAGATATCATGAACGCTTTAGTATGTCATTTATTTCAATATGATTTGCATGGGTTGGGAGTTTACATTGGTATGCTCCAAATTGAGGGAGTATGGTAGAAATGCTCTAGTTTCTTGTTCACACATCTTATCCCTGTTAGTTTCTGTTGTAGCATTCTTGCCATCTTTGCGATACATAATAAATTCAGTCACTGATGCTTTATGTTTAATCTACAGTCATGCATCAAGGTTGCTCTTGACTTTGTTTCTCCTGAAAATGTCCCTGAGTGCATTCGGTTGACCGAGGAGTTCCGTCAACTGCCTGAGGAACACCGGGCTAAGGAGGATAAATTAGAGGTATGGTCATCTTCTATGTATTTCTTACAGTTGCCTGGAACGGGAGGCGGCCTTATTTTCTGGCCTGTTGGCTGGATGTAAACCCATGGGTCACGTATATTTCTACTGAGCATATATGTTGTTTTTCTTTGTTTTTTTTTTTTTTTTTTTTTTTTTGTTTTAGGGTAATTCCTCCTTGTTTGGTTTACTTAGTTCTCGTGCTTTGCTTGTCTCAGATCAAGAAAATGATGCTTCATGCTGTGAAAGAGGCTGTAGATGCTCTACAGGGTCGTAAATCGTAAGTCTTCTGTAGATGTTTTTCTATTCAATAAACTGGGTGCATTTTATGAAAAGGACCTGTTGAGTACCCGCATTGAGAATCACATACAACATTGAACTTAATTTAATTGCTTTCAAGTCTTGGAGATACCAAAACCTTTTTGGTGGTATGCATGCACCAATTTTGAATAACTTTCTCGACCAGATCTTCTCCTTGCAGTAAACCTTCTGGTCCTAAGAATTCAAGGAAGATGAAGAAACGGAATACTAGAAAGTCCAGAAGGCAAGGATCTGGAAAGAGAAAGAACGTCGAAAAAGTTGCACTAAGTTCTGATGATGCAGATGGGGACAGTGATGAAAGAGAACATCCATCAGATAATGATCGAGAGCCGAGGCACAGCAAGCAGCAAACAGGTCGAAAGAGAAAGCTTGATGAACATGTAACAGAAAGCTCTGAGGATGCCCAAGTTTCTGAGGATGCCGAGCTAGACATCCAAGAAATCGAATCTCAATCTGAGAAGTTAAGAACAGGAGCTCAAGGGGAAGAACAGAACTGTTAATTGTGATGTGGAGAGGTCCAGCGAATGGAAGTTTATCAAAAAGGACGAGCAGGCCCATAACCAGAAGCTCAAGGCAGGGTTAGCTTCCTGCTCACTGATAATATTTCGAGGTGTCAAGACTATTTTTGTAATCTATAATATTTGTGTTCGAGTAGCCCTCTTGCTTCTTACACGACGGAGTCTGCCCAACCCTCTTTTTATTGCAAGAATGATGCTTGTATATTTTGTATGATGCTAGAGCGTCTGGAATGCTGCCTTTTTCTGTCTGAAAGCGGAAGTAGTTCTTGTTTCCTTTTCTTTGTTTTTGAAATAGTCATTACAAGGTCATCTTTGAATGGAAATACACCTGCGAAATTCATATCCAAATCATGATCGCATAAAAAACGAAGTTACAGTGAAGAATGACCTAATCCGCTGTCCTATAGTCGTCTATTCTAAGAAACCGCTGTTTCTCTTTCCCACGGTATACCATAAAGCACCCATCAAATCAATCTCGCACCCATAAAGTTTTGGCGGGACTTTTCAAATCTCCACTACAAAATTCCCCGAATCCCAACACAACCCGTCAGCTTTCTCCTCATAAAAACCCTAACTTCTCATCTCCCAGCACAGAAGAACCATGGCAGGACCTTCAAGCAGAAGCAATTGCAGGACCAGGAAGAAACAGAATCAACCCTATGGGGAGGAAAGTGAGATTGTGAAGGAAAAGGACTCAAAAGGTGATGAGAAAAGTGTGGGATTGAAAAGGGTTTTGAGGGGGAAGAGAAAAATGAGTGAGGAAAACGGGGAAAGTGAAGGGAAGGGAAAGGAAGTGGAGAGGAAGAGGGAAAAGGGTGTGAGGAAAAGGAAAGTTGAGAACTTGGTGGGTGGAAATCATGTGGGTGGTGAAATTGGGGATGATGATGAGGTGGTGAGGACTGATGAGATGAAGGGTTTGGTTCAGAATGGGAAAAGGCGTAGGGAGGATGACGAGGCAGGGTGCTGTAGGGTTGGTAGAGGGGAGAAAAACGAGATTGCGGTATATATGCATTGTTGTGTATATGGATTGTTGTGTTGATATGATGGTGGTTTGTGTTTGTTGTGAATGTTTGAGAGTTATGATCTTGGTAGGTTGGAGAAAAGGGTGTCGTGAAAAATGAGATTGGTTACCGTGGGAAGCTTGCTGAACGGGAACGTGTGAGGCGTGAGAGGAAAGATGGGAATGTAATGATCTTATGCGATGTATCGTGTTGTTCGCTGATTACATGTCTATATACGTTCCGTGATTCTGATTTTTTATGGATTTTGTAGGCTAATAAAGATCTCTTCGGTATGTGCCATCAGTGCCAGTACACTCTAAAAGATGTGGTTCGGTGCACCACTTGCAAGAAAACGCCGAAAAGATACTGTATCCACTGTATAGAAGCTTGGTATTCACTGATCTCTCCAGCATACTGTTATTTTTGTCTCTCTGATGTTAGCCAACCTGGATAAAATTTCAGTAGAAGGGAAACATTGTTGTATTTAATAATCAAATTAATAATATGTTTATGGAGAATGCTAAGGTACTTATCTTACAAGACAATTTATCCGATGCTTTGTTGTGTATGATTGTAACTGAAGCTAATCCTTACCTTATCTTTTCTTGTAAAGAATATTGAAAAACAAGCTCATGATGATATGAGAAAAATGGCAAGAACACCAGAAAGTCTTTCTGCTTCTACAATAAAAGATCGAACTAGGATATTAAGTCCAATATAGTATTGTTAATCCTTAATCATTAGAGTGTGTTTGAACTTTCTTTAGTTTCTTTGAAATCATACCTCGATGAATAAAGGTTGATTTGAAGGTCTTATTGTTTCTAGTGGTCAATGATTAGGTGTTCTTGTTGTGTGTGGCATGATATTAAATTAAATTTCATTAAGTGAATGTGGATCCTATGCGAAGTTTATCTCCCTATGCATAGTCTTCTTTGTATAGTTTTGTACTCGAAATGACTTCCGGATGCACCTTTTGTGCAAAGTTTCCTTGTGGGATTCGTTGTACTAACACACACTGATACTTGTAGGTACCCACACATGACCAAAGAGGAAATCGCCGAGCGTTGCCCGTTTTGCCGTCGTAATTGCAATTGCAAGGCTTGTCTGCGTTTGGATGGAGGGCTTCCCAGAGTTAGTTGTCATAGCATGTCATATACTTGTATTTGTCAGGTTTCTTTTGGGATAAATATGACTCTGTGCAAGGTCTAATATATATTATTATAGTTGCTTGAGGAAGAAGCAGAACTAAAGATGAGTGAAGATGATAAGTTGCGGCACTTCATGCACCTGCTTCAAGCTGTCTTGCCTCATCTGAAGGAAATAAATGAGGAACAATCGATGGAGAAAAGCTTTGAGGCTAAGATTCAAGGTATTCTCAATCCAATCCTTGGGCTTAAATCGCATCTTGAATATAAAATATGCAAGACTGCAACAAATAGGCATTTAAGACATATGAAGTCTCTTTGCATGATTTGACTATCCCACCTGTTAATGGTTGGTTTGTTTTTGTTTTTATTAGGCCTGGCTGCTTCAGAGTTGGAAATAAAGGAAGTTACATGTGAGGAGGATGAGCGTATGTTTTGGTAAACTCTTGACTGAGTTTGGGTTAAAGTGACCTTTATGCGTTCTCTTTGCTGGAATTCTAATCATCATAATCTTCTCATGCAGCAACTACTGTAAAACATCTATTTCCTATCTCGTCAGAAGTTGTCGGCTATGCCATTACGATTTGTGTCTTGCTTGCTGTCATGAGATCCGTGCTGGTAATCCTCAAGGTGGCGCTAAGGATATGATAGTCGAATATGAAGAAAGAAACTTCAATTACTTGCATGGAGAAGATAGCATACCCTGTAAGGTCACCAAGCCTTCCAAGCGTTCTGGCAAAAAGAAAATTTCAGCAAGACAAGCAGTTGTAAACAGAGAAAGTCCTGAACTTACGGAAGATGTTGTACCTGAAATACCTAGTCATGGTTACTTGAATGAACAAACTAATCAACCAGTTGGTCGTAATGCGAAGAGTGATGGTAGCATGGCTCAGGTTGCAATGCAGACATTGCGTGGGGTAAATTTACATGATGAAGGTGTAGATCTAGGAGCTGAAAATGGAAGTTGCATTGATCCAAAGGTTGGATGGAAAGCAAATGAAGATGGCAGCATTCCATGCCCTCCATCAGATCTTGGTGGTTGTGGTGGTGCCTTGCTTGAACTAGCACGAGTATTTCCCTTGGATGTTTCAGAGTTGTTGAAAAAGGCAGAAGCGTTAGTTTCAAGTGACGAAGTTAAATATGCATCTGAGACTTATGCTCCATGCTGCTCTTGTATCAGTTCCATGGATCATAATACCAATGCCACTGGTAATTCAAGGAAAGCTGCTTCCCGGGAAAATTCGAGCGATAACTACTTATATTATCCAGCTGCTACTGACAGTCAATCTGAAGATTTAGAACATTTCCAATGGCATTGGTCCAGGGCAGAGCCAGTCATTGTACGCGGTGTTCTTGAAACCACTCCTGGTTTGAGTTGGGAGCCTATGGTCATGTGGCGTGCCTTTCGTCAGTTGAAACACGTTAAGAAGAAAGAACCTCAATTGTTACAGGTGAAAGCGATTGATTGTTTGGATTGGTGTGAGGTTAGTTTTCTACTCGCTTCTAATACTAAATTCCACATTACGTCAGTTTAAAAAAGAAACGGGGTGAAAAAATCCATTAGTGCATACTGATTCATAGAAGTGTAATAGCATTGCTACTGTCAAATTTTGACTCTTTCTTTTTTTTTTTTGCTTTTTGGAAATAAAGTAAAAGTGTATTGGGTAGCTGTAATACATTAAAAACTCCACGTATAAAGTAATTTTTGTTGCATAACGATGCTTCTGAAAACATGTGCTGAATAGTAATCATGTGGGTCGGATAGATAGTAATTAGTAGGTAGCCAAATGCTACAAATATAAGCTTCCACTCAGTTGAAAAAGGGAAAACTGTAGAACACATCAAGTTGAGATTCTGTGATCTCCTTATACAATCTTTACACATAATCTATCATCAGCAGTGGCTCTAATGCTGCTACATCACCATTTACCACATCATTTTGTTAGCATTACTTCTCCACATCTCATCTTTTACGCAATCCCTATTGTTGCATTGCATGTTATCATACTTATTCTGCATTTTCTTTTCAAATACACATCTCATTCGGGAAAAGAGAGAGTGTGTTTTGACGCATCGTGTGTCAAGTAATGATCTAACGGTTGAGATTTAAAGATATGAATGAATGGTCAAGATTAAAACATGATAATTTAATCTCAACTCTCCATCCCTATTGTTTTAATTTTAACAGTTGGATTTTCGCTTGATACACCGTGTGTCAAGACACACAACCCCTAAACCTCATGCATTCTCCAGTTATGAGACTAAGTGCGGATTTTATTATTGGAAGACTGATGATATTCTAAATTTTGTATGATGGCAGGTTGACATAAACATACATAAATTTTTTGCTGATTATCAAAAAGTTGAGATTCACAGTAAACGACCTCAAGTTAACTTTGACTGTGTGGGATGGCCTCAATCACTAAAATTGAAAGACTGGCCACCTTCTACTGAATTTGAGAAGCGCCTGCCACGACATTATCTGGAAGTTATTAAGGCACTTCCTTTTAAGGAGTACACTCATCCTTGCCAGGGAGTTACTAATCTTGCTACAATGTTGCCTGATAAATCCTTGAAGCCGGATATGGGACCGAAGACTTACATAGCTTATGGAGTTCCGGCAGAGCTAGGCCGTGGTGATTCTGTGACCAAGCTTCATTGCGACATGTCAGATGCAGTATGTACTAATTCTTAAGATGCTGTTAAATTTCTCGTATGAGGTTCTTCGGTGCTATATACCATTTAAATTTTGTCACTCACCGACCTTCATCATGATATTCCTGATACAGTGTCTTTGTTTTCTTTCAATCTCTGCATGATTTTTTCTTTTTTTTATGTTTATGTTTTTGTTATTTCATTACTCGGCATTCAATTCTGTTGTTTCATTTATAGACTGATTTGGCTATGCAAACCTTCCTGTTTTCTAAGCTATAGCTAGCAAATGTTATTAGAACTAATCTGAATCTCTTTAAATGATGCGATGCAAAGGCTGAGTTGCTTTATATGGCCCTCTAAGTTATTTCGACATGGCCTTAACTAGAATAATTGAGTGCTGATCATAAAAGTTTGTCGCTTATGGTTTCCGTCTCAGTTTATGGCATATTTTTATGTACATGAGTGCTTCCTGTTCTCATACTTGTATTCTATGACCAGAAAAAGTGGTTGAGAGTGCAATTTGAAGACGTTTTTATTGTATGGCACAAAGATCTACGGTCCAGATTGCTTGCTTAAATTTTGTAAAAACTCAATTTTTGAGTAAAATATGCTAAACTTCTTCTTTTGGTTCTATTTCATGTACTGTCTATGTAGAATTTTGGCGGAAAATGACTCAAGTAGTCCACGGCAAACACCAAGTCCCAACCTTTTTTCTCCTTTCATCAACTATCTTCATTTGAGACTTGATTGAGCTCCTGTGAACTTGTATTGTGCACCTCTGATTGCTTAACTATATATGCAGGTGAATATTTTGACACACACAAGAGATGTGACCCTCACACCCACCGAACTCAAAGCAATAAAAGACTTAAAGGGAAAACACTTTCAGCATGACCAAAGAGAGATATTTGGTAATGGTGCCAATCAGGGAAAGCCCGATGCCGGTCTTATCAATAGTCCGGCAGTTGATAAAAACGTCAGTGCTGCACCGAATGATAATTCAGACCATGGGTCAGACGGATCTGGCATTTTAGATGAAAAAACTTTAGATGTGACAGATGATAACATGGAAGTCTTGGAATCGGATGGGTGTGCTGCTCTTTGGGACATCTTCCGTAGAGAAGACGTACCTAAGCTGGAAGCATACTTGAAAAAGAACTTCAGGGAGTTCAGGCATGTACATTGTAATCCTCTTAAGCAGGTATAAGATTTTATCCGTTGTTGCAGCTTCTCAATTATTCTTATTTCTGGGGGAATGGCATGATTTGGTGCACTGAATGGATAAATTCAAGAAACTTGAATTATAGCCAAGATGATGCCAAACTTCTGTTTTTTCATGATTGTCGTATATTTGCTGACTTCACTCATTTTTAGTTTTGTGATTCACATATTTGATCTTGCTTGTAGGTTGTCCATCCAATCCATGATCAGACATTCTACTTGACCAAGGATCACATGAAGAGATTGAAAGATGAATATGGTGAGTGTTGATTGCTTGTTTATCAGTGGTCTTGAGTTTTGTTGTCTCATCACAAGATGTTGCTCGTATGCAGGGATTGAGCCATGGACTTTCATTCAAAAGCTTGGAGAAGCAGTGTTTATACCTGCAGGGTGCCCGCATCAAGTCCGAAATTTGAAGGTGATTTCTTTTTCTCTAATGTATTTTATGTGTCTCTAGGTACCCGATATCGCGGACCAGGACTACCTATATTAGAAAGTTAAAAACACACTTAACATAAATGTAATGACAGTAAATTAGAAGCTTCACGATTGAATGCTCTGGTAGATCATGTGATAGTAACCTGAAGTTGAGCTTATTGTTTGCTGAAATTCACTCTTCATCTTTCTGTGACATTTCTATCAACAGCCATGCATAAAGGTCGCACTGGATTTTGTCTCTCCTGAAAATATTCCTGAGTGCATACGCTTGACAGAGGAGTTCCGTGTGCTGCCTGAAAACCACCGGGCTAAAGAGGATAAGTTAGAGGTGCGCTTCAACCTATAACTTCGCTTGAGTCGCTTATGTGTTATTGTTCCGCAAGATACTTCGTCTGATTCTGGCGTCCGTGGAGCATCTTATTATTTTGTGTGTGCTGTGTACTTGTGCATGTTTTGTTGGTTTCTGCTCATGGCGTTTGGTTACGCTACTATATGTTTCTTGATACAGGTGAAGAAAATGATCCTTTATGCTGGGAAGACGGTGATTGAGTCTCTGCAGGCTTTTGTTGGGTAAGCCTATGTTAAAGCTTCCTTTTCCAGATGTTAATGTTCTGATCGCAGAATTTTGTTTGTCACTTCTCCCATCCGAAGTTTAGGGCGCTGGGGACTCATACTGTCATCCGTTTTCCTAACGACTGCATCGTTACTAAATGTGTCATAATCTTTTGGGTTGAGCCCCATGACCTGAGATTCATGTCGTTTGAATGCTCTTTACATGCAGGATCCCTGTGAGTTCCGAGGATGGAAACAAATCTGAGGTTGACGAGGAACCCAAGGACCAAGGTGAGGAAGTGAAGAAGAAAAGCGCGGGGATCAAGAAGGGAAAGAAAGGAAACCGTAAGACAAGAAGTTCCAAGAACAAGAGGTGAAAAGTACAGATAACAAGATGGTTATGTCAGCAGCTTTTGATCTCTCCCAGTGGCAACATCACCAATCTAAGTTAAATTATGACTCGTCTTATGATATTTAGAAGTTTGAAGTGCAGTATCGGAGGAACCATGCAATGCTGATCCGGCCATTGGACGCCGCATTGCCTCACAAGATCGCTCCTATGGATTTTGCAGTGCTTGTCTTTTGGCAGCGTATAGCACACTTGCAGTTTATGTTGTGAGGTTTTTGGTATTTGGGGCATAGTTCCAATGCCGGCTAGCTATTTTGGACTGAACTTTTGTTATTGTATATGGCACTAGCTTATAACAGTTGCTCCTGAAGTTTGCACTATTGCACAATTTCATTCTGATCTCGAACTTTGCCACACTGGATGTTGCCTGCCTGTATGTTCTCTTTTGCCATGATTGAATTTGAATGTGTCACTTTTCACAAGCACGAAGCCGATAGAACACTTCCCGTGACAACACAGTGAGCAATTGAGCAAGACAACTTTTAACTTTTTGAGACTCTAGTAATTGTAAAAGGTTCCAGACAGTCCGAGTAGTGGCATTGTATGGTATATACATGTAGAATTTGTACAGATCAATAAGAACTGAACGGCAATATGGGGATTGTAAACTGAGAGAGAGCGCAGATCTTTGCTCCGCAACAACAAATATCACCTCCAGATTTAGAAAATTTTGCCCTCGCATTGTCAGGATTATACAACAGATGGAGAATTCAAGAGGGACTCAACATACTCTTTGAGCTTTGCTTTCGTGATGGCACCTTCTCTTCGGCTTTCTGGAACTTCCTTCCCATCCTTGAAGAGAATCAGAGCTGGTAGCCCATAAACTTTGAACTCCTCGATTAGCTTAGGGTTCGCATCATGGTCGATTTTTACCACCGTTAATCTATCCCCATATTCCTGCAAAACCATGCATCGTCAGAGAGGAAGAACACTTACGAATCAAACTATACCTTGCCAAACCAAGCAAACATAGTGAGATATGGCATTTACAGATTCATAAGTCCTTCAAAGTCTCGAGCTTAAATCAACTATAAAGACGTTTCAGATGCAGACCATGTCGAATTGATGTAGAGAGAAAAGACAGTGATTTCCATGCATTTGGAGGCAACAAGCCATGACAGCTCTACTGCTATCACCCATTATAAACAGAAATTGTTATCAAGTATATCAATCCAACAGCCAATCGTCTCCCGCTCCGGCTTTAAGTGGGAGCTTTCCCAAAGTGGGACTGAAGTAAGCAAGAGATTAAACAATAGGTCTTCTGATGATAAACTCACTAGTTCTTGATTCAATAGCTGATGGATTATTAAACTAAAATTTCTTTACCGTTTGACAACTCCATTCCCAAAAAAAACCCGAAATGCGAGTCACGTTCCACAATCCTTCATCACGTTCCACAACAGCCAATTCCTAGGATTTTTAACGACCACCAATCGACCGATGACTTCTCCATATTCGCAATCCAACTAAACGAATTGACAACAACTCTAGGTTATCGGTTCGTAATTACACCAACATTTCCCATAATCTTTACCGTACATCATCCTATCGTAATCAAAGATACTCGACTGCGACAATTTCACCAATGAGAAACGATTCATGAACTCAGAACAACCTGCAAGTCAAATCCGAGACTCGGAGAACCATTAAACAATGGAGAACCGAAACTCTGAAATC
Organism: Drosera spatulata; assembly: GCA_035668315.1. NCBI lineage: Eukaryota > Viridiplantae > Streptophyta > Magnoliopsida > Caryophyllales > Droseraceae > Drosera > Drosera spatulata. The sequence goes on along the minus strand of JAOVYX010020696.1, from coordinate 4,768 downwards.
AGAACATGAGAACCACACGAATACCTGAGCGACGGCCTCGACGGCGGGAGCGACGAGCCGGCACGGACCGCACCAGTCGGCCACAAACTCAACCAGAACCGGCCGGTCGGACTTCAACACCGCTTCCGAGAACTCGCTCTCCCTAATCTCCCTCACACCGCATCTCACCGTGCACCTCGAACCAACTTTCGGAGCAACAGAACCACGTCTTCCTCCGACGACGGATAGAAGAAGTGAAGGATTCCGGCCGAGAGAGGAGGCGGCGGCGGCGGCGGAGTGGGAGCGGAATCGAAGGCGAGGTGAAGGAGCAGATGGTGGCAAGGTTGATGGTTGAGAGATTCGACGAGGGAGAAGCGCGGTGGCTGAGTCCATTGTTGAGAGAAAAGGGGAGGGGCGTAGTGGTGGTGGTCGATTGAGGAAGTGATCGGGGAGGTTCCTGGAAGTCTTTTTTATTAAAAAAAATCAATACATAATTACAATATCTTTATAATGAATATTTTTAAAAATTTAAAAATATTTTTATTTTATATTACATCATCATTTTTATTATTTTTTTTATCCACTCATATTTTTCCTTTTCATACTTATTAGGATAAAAATAATAAAATCTTACAAAAGTAATATATTTTTTAATTATCGGATCAAATCATTTTTTGATCATTTATTCAAAAGGAATAGAATATTTGATTTTTCAAAAAAATGACAAAAAATAAATACAACCCCTACACAACTCACAATTTATATGAAATGATTCCCTTAGGCATTGTATCATGATTGTTGAATTTGTGTTAATCTATTACTCCTCTGGTATTTGCGCTTTTCTTACAAGTCATTGATTAGGAAGACGTGTTATTTATTTGATTGGCTATGATATTTTGATTGGTGAATTGATTCAAGGACAATCATTAATAATTACCATAATTAATTCCACTCAATCCATCAAACAATAGAAAAGTATTGGAATGGTATTCCTCAGATATACCTAATACTCCCCTTACACTGATGGTCCAATATGTTACCTTGTACAGGTCATAAATGACCAAGCTAATGCGTTTTTACGTTGCTCGAGATCCCACTAGCCATGTACAATCCAATTAAAGATGGGCATGGTTCCATTCAAATCGTAAAATCGGACCGAACCAACCCAGATAGTTCAAAACCGGACCGAAATCGATTGTTACATGACAAACCGTGATCAGAACCGAACCATCATTATGGTCCGGGGTGGTTATAGGTTTCAAGAATCATAAACCGTAATCGGATCATAATCGTGAATAACCGGAACCGAAATCGAACTATAACCATAATCAAAATCGGACCGGAATCGTAACCGTATCGGAATCGCTATCGTAACCACATCGGAACCGTTACTATGACCGGAATCGAAACCAAATCATAAACGAAACCATGATCAATATTTAAACCTCCAACAATTACTAACGGCTAATTTTTTAAAATCCTAACATCTACTTTTTTGAAAAGTAAACTAAACAGCTATTTTTTAAATTCCTAACGGTTACTTTTTAAGTGGTTCTAATGGTTTCGGTTCGGAACCGGATGTCCACTTCAGTGCAAAAAATAAAAAGGGCTATTTTTAAAAAGTTTACACATTTATCCTTTCTAACAAATATAAACGGCTATATGTTTGGTTATTTTGATCATTTTGTCATGTTTAAAGTTCTATAAATACCTAACTTCAACTCAACATTTCATACAAAAATCTATTCCATCTTCTTTTTCAATCCCTTCATAGTCTTATTACTTACTTTATCTTCTTCTTCAATCTCTTCATAATCTTATTACTAACTTCATAATCCATGGCGTCTAAATCCAAAAAACATCGAAGAGAAGAAGAAATCAATTCTTCTTTTCCTGGAGCCGATTCATGTTCTCCTCACATTGATCCGGATTTGGAAACTAACTCCGATAAAGATCCCGACACACCATCCGATGTCGTCGACCCAACCATGGAAACACAAGCACAAGGTCGGAAGAAAACATCTTGGATTTGAGATCACATGGAGCTTAGAGGATCGAAGGGTCACCAACGCGTATGGTGTAAGGTTTGCAATTCTAATGGCTTTGCTTATAAAAAAAATAGTGATATAAGCACATTTTCTAAACATGTAAGACAATACATAGCTCAATATTGTGTTAAGGAATCTACACAAACAAAAATTCAACTTAGTAATGTTGGACCATCTACATTTAGATATATCGATGATTATCATACACAAAAATTAGTTGAATATATTATTTGCACGGAACAACCTTTTGTATACGTGATTCACTTAATCCTTCCATTCACTTATATTCTAGAAGTATTTTTAAATGAGACGTTTAAAAAAATGGAAAAAGAAAAACTAAATAAATTGAGTCATTTTAACATGTATCTAGTGTAGCACTCATTTTTGATGTATGGAGTTCAATTACGGATAGTAGTTATATTTGTATTACGGTTCATTATGTTGATAAATTTTGATGTTTGCAAAAAAGAATACTTTTTTTTCGATTTTTTGAGCACCCTCATAATGGTTCAAATATATGCGAGGCTATAAAATCGGTTGCAAAAGAATTTGATATTTTATCAAAAATATTTACTATTAGTTTTGATAATGCTTCTTGTAATGATAGTGTCATTATATTATTAAAGAGCTCTATAAGACCTATTTTAGATGGTGAATTATTTCATATAAGATGTATTCCTCACATTATAAATTTGATTGTTAAAGATGGTTTGGAGATGTAATTGTTTTTATAAAAAATTCCGACGCAAGAAAATAGAATTTCAAATCTTTTTGTAAAGATAATTGTTTAAAATATAAAAGTTTAATTTTGAATGTACAACATAGATGGAATTCTATTTATGAAATGTGTAAGTTAGCTAATGACTATAGAAAACCATTGACGGAGTTTTGTATAAGATATTATCCCACTAGTGAATTAATGATGGAACAATGGAATGATTGTTTTGTGGTGTCAAGCTTTATTGGGAAAAATTAATGAATTGACCGATCGATTCTCACGAAGTTATTATGCTACTTTCAATTTGGTTGTTTCAAAATAATTTGAAATTTGTATACTTTTTAATGAGCATAAACAGAATATATTATTTACTCGAATTTGTTTTCAAATGGAAGAAAAGTTTGTAAAATATTTTGGAACAATTCCATTATTATATTGTTTAGCGGCAATTATGGATCCATAAATTAAGGTTAAGGGTCTACTATATTTAATTCAGTCTATTAGGGAAAAATTGTACATTGCAAATGATCTTATGTCTATTAGTAATGATGTAATTTATTCATATTTAACAACTTTGTTTAATATTTATATTGAAAAACATGGCATCAGACCTCAAGTTCCACGGCCAGAAACAAGTTCAAGTAAAAAACAGAATATTTTCTCCTTCATTAAAAGTGAACTTAGTAGTAATTCATCTTATCAAACCACAAGTAACAATGAACTTCGACAATATTTAGCATCTGAAATCCTAACAATGTACATGACCGACGGGGTTATTGACAATTTGGATCTTTTATTGTGGTGAAAAAACAACAAATAAATTATCCCATACTCTCTATTATAACACGTGATCTACAACCTCTATAGTATCTACAGTATCTTTGGAGTCGGCTTTTTATGCATGTGGGAGAGTATTGAACGATCGAAGGAGTATGTTGTCTCCACAATCCTTAGAGATGTGTGTTGTTTTAAAGGATTTCATAGAACACAATGATAAAGTTGCAAAATTACAAGACCATGATACCGAAAGCGAAGAAGAATGAAGATCTAAAAACAAGAATTCCTGACTCGTAAGAGTAATAATTTAGTATTATCAACCTGCCCCGCAAGAGTATAAAGTAAGAACGACTTAAAATAATAATAATTTTGTTTACATGTTAAATTAATAAATCTTGTATTTGTGTTTTTTTCTTTTAATATTTTGTTGCTCAAGAATATATCCATTTTTATAATTCCAAAACTTAATTTTCAAACTTCAAACTAAATTTCGAATTTCAATATTAAATTTCAATTCAAATTTAAGTTTCAAATCTCAAATTCAATTTTATGGTTCGATATGATTTAAGAAACCAGAACTGTAATGGAACCATAATCGGAACCGGAACCCAAAGAGATCGAAACCAGAACTGAATCGGATCACCCTTAATGATTCGTGGTTTCTGTTTCGAATCGGTTACAACATTTTGTTTTTGAAACCTGATCGTAATCGAACCGTTAAGTCGTGGTCCGATTCTGAAACCGAACCGCTATATAGCGGTTTCAATGTGGTCCGATTCCGTTTGAACCGAACTGGAACCATGTCCATCTCTAAATCCAATACATTATTTAGACAGGTCACAATTCACCTTTAACAACAATGAATTCAAGACACTAATCAGACAAATGTCAGGAGAACGTTCCATTTTCATATTTTACGATTCAACATAAACATAGAAATTCGAACCTAGTCCAGAGGCAGAATAAGGTTCACAAGGATCGTTGTTTATATATCTAAGCAATAGACGAGAAAAGACAGAAATAGTTTGGGGTTAGTTCTAGTTCAAAATATAGGTCCTAAAACAACCACATCCTGCAACATGTCGTTGAACTCTTCGATGTTGGTCAGCACCAAGTTGGTGAGCATTATCCGTTGAAGGTCGTCTCCATATCTCCGGTTTTGGCTTCTTGATTTGATCGGCTCGATTTGCATGGGGTTTAATCTCATTAACATGGTCTCCTCTATTTGTTTCATATAAATGAAGGG
>JAOVYX010020695.1:0-16713 GCA_035668315.1 Drosera spatulata | reverse complement strand
AAAGCTTCCGCTTTAAGTGTTGTAACTAAACAGGTATTTGGGACTGTAAGTTATGACTATTGTACTGTTTGTGTTTTTCTTGACTTCTGAACTCCTAAAACCCATTCGCTTGTTAGCCTTGTCTCGGATCGGGTCCGTGACGACATAACGCTCACGTGTCTTCCTGCGTGAAAAGTCGGGGCGTTACAATTATTTTGGTTTATTATTGATCCAAATTGAGGGTGACTCATCATGGTAGAAGAGTTACAAAATGGAGAATAATGCTTGGTGACTTACTGATTTTGGAGTTGCATTTGGGTTTGATGACTTTGTTATAATGGTATGTTCTTCCTCTTGCAATGTAAAAGAGTGAGTGAAGAAACATATCTGTCTTATTGAAACTTTTGTTCCCTTTGTTTGTATGTGAGCCTCAAGTTGTGAGCGTCTCCCTATTTGTTAATATAGTGGATTTGGGTTAACCAGTTTGGTGGGTAAGTGAATTTTTCCGTGTCAGTTTTATTTCTTGTTCTCTCGTGTTGTTCCTTGTGTGTGTTTGAATGATTGTGAGGTTCATCGATCCTTATCTCTTCACAACGGTAACATAATGAATAAAGCGCAGACAAGAATCATAAGCAGGAGTACTATTAAACAGGAACTTTTCTAAGTTAGCGCCCTCTTTCTTTTTTTGTTGATCTATATAATCCTTAAACACAAGGATGAAAGAAAATAATCCTTTATCCAAAAAAAAAAAATCCTTGAACACAAGGATGAAAGTCAAAATTCTTCAGAAGCTGAGCTGCTGTGTAATGCTACAATTATTGGATCAGATTATCAGACGTGCTTTGATAGTTCCTTACGCTTTATGATGTTAAAGTCGCATAATTAGGTAGAGGACGACAAGCACAGTTTGCTAGAGCTTGTTTATTCTTTAGAAAAAAAAAAAGTACCTCGTTGAGAGAAAATTGGATTATTTCTAGGCTCATACTCTTGCTCAAATAATGGAAATGATTATGAAATAAGCAGCACCATATGGGTAACTGTTTCAGCTGATCCAATTTATCTTCCACAAGAAATGTAAATGATCTTTTCTTTCCAAAGAATTACTGCGGTATGATGGGATTCTTTGGGATATTGAAATTGAATAAGTCTCCCCAAAGACACAATTAGAGTGCTGGAATCTTGACACATCGCGCAACAATTAGTTGACATTGGTTTTCAGGGTCAAAATACACCTTGTTGCAAAAGAACTTGGTGATATCATAAAAGAGGATAATGAAACGTCCTGTTTTCTTAGTGTTTCAAGGTCGGTCAATTTAAGACTTTTTTCGTAATTTCTTATGTTTTCAAGTTATTCGAGATTGTTTTATGGTGTTACAGTAACTTTCGAAAGTAGTTTTACTTTCGAAAATGGCAAAACCTGGACCATTCCTCCGAAGAACTACCTGATTTCGGATGTATACGGAAAGAGTCGTGCCTCGTTCAATATTAATCTCCTATGTTTGGCCGCCAGGAAATCAGAGAAGGCGTTACTCCAACTCGTTGCATCAGTCCCTAGCTCGATTGTACATGTAGCATATGAATTTTGATAAATACAATCCCATGTATGAAGAATGGCTATAATTTGACAGTAGCAAGACATGACATTGAGATGAAGTACAGATGAATCAAAGTAAATATGTATCGCAAGTCGCAACATCATTCAACATGAAATGAGACCCTAAACTCGAAACTAAAGATCCATACACCAGGTAGTTTGGCAATCCGCCTACAAGAGAACAAAAAGCATTATTAACATAACTCGATGCTCCTAAATTACTGTGCTCAAAATTTAGCTATCCTGGAACGCCTACTGGGCACGAGTAAGCATGTTCTTGAACCAGTAGGCTGACATTTTCGGGTATCTCTTCAAGTCATTGTAGTCTACATACACAATGCCAAACCTTGACGTGTATCCAGATAGCCACTCAAAGTTGTCGAGCAAAGACCAAGCGAAGTAACCCACCACGTTAGCACCATCATCGGTAGCCTTCTTCAAGTTTCTCAAGTAACCTCTGTAATAGTGAATCCTGTCAAAATCCATCAGCTCCTCATGCAAGGTGAAGTTTCCTGGGTTATCCATTCCTGCAAATGCATCACGGCTCAGTACTTCCACATAAGCCAATCAGTGTACTCAAATATCAACAATATATCAAAGTGTAACAGGACCAATGGTTACAGTAGAATTACCGTTCTCGGACAAGAATACGGTTGGATTTCCATATGTCTCCTTGATGTAAGTTATTGCCTTGTAAAGTCCCCACGGAACCTGATAAAGCCAGGATGAATGTGCCTGCGCAGTATGATCAGGATAGTTTTAATCAGCGATTTAATGTTAACAAATGTGAATGTTCCGGGGTTTTCATTATGGAGATATTGGCCTAATGTGAAAAATGAACAAACACATCTCAAATTACCTGTTTACCAATCGGCACACCCATCTTGGAAACTGCAAATGGTCAGCACACAATAAACAGAAGTTCTTATACATGTAGCACATGATCAAAAATTGAAAGAAAAAGGGGCCAAAGATATAGAGCACAAACATACAAGCAAAACCACAGTGCCAATCCTGCTGGTAGCTAGGGGCTGAGCTCGGGGGTGGTGGTGGTACATCATACATGTAGTATGTCGTGTACTGGTTGATTCCTACGTAGTCAAAGGCACCCGTCACCATTTTCCTCTCCTCGGGGGTGAATTTAGGGAGCCTCTCTTGAACGATATCTTGCATTGTCTTTGGGTACTCACCATAGACGATTGGATGCAGGAACCTGCACATTATCGCTGAATTATTAAACTAGCCAGAAACTGTAACACTTTCTATACAGAAAGTCGCATGTATAGGTTGCAACCATCCGACATGGAAGTCGCGAGCCCTTTGAGCAGCATAGTTATCTTTCTTTTCTCTTGTAAGTGGTTCATACCACACAAAATCAAGCAGCATTCCTATCTTTCCTTCCTGTTCTTTCTACACAATGTCCCCAAAAAAAGCCATTAATTTCAAATTAGACCAGCTGCATTTTCTACAGTTAGACCGAAGAAAGACATGTTAGTATATAGAGGACGAAATCCGAATCCATTTGATCCCTCTTACTTGGTACTTTTCACGGTATCTCTGAACTGCTGCTGCGTGAGATAGGATGAGATGATGAGCCACTATGTATGGCTCCGTGCCCGAGTCTCCAGCTGTGCAATTTCCAACTGCTTTGGAGCACCTACCAGGAGCAAAAGAGCCGCCATCATACCCAAGTGCAGCAACGACTCTAGGCTCATTGAATGTCATCCAGTTCTTTACTCTATCTCCAAATGTCGCGAAACAGAAGTCCGCATAGTCTGCAAAGTCGTTCCTGGAGTTAAACCAGCAGACAATCAATACTCATCCTATTTTGAAAGCAGTAATAAACATACAACAGCAACATGCTAGTATGGAACTACGAGGTGGTACATACACGATTTGTGGGCTTAGCAAGCCGAGGTATGTCTTCTCGAGTGCTTCAGGGAGATCGTAATGGTAGAGATTCGCAAATGGAGTGATACCCTTATCGATCATGTAATCAATCAATCTATTGTAGTAGGCAACTCCTTCCCAATTTATCCTTCCAGTTCCCTCGGGGAAAATTCGTGACCATGATATGGAGAAACGATACGCATCAAAGTTCAAATCTGCCATGATGTCAACATCCTCCTGTACAATGATTATTGCATCAAGAACTTATGGTTCTGAACATGAGTTTGGCCAACTTAGTGGGGAAAAAAATAAATTTTTATTGAGTCGACTATCATCGTCGAGACTATAGGATCCACACATAACCATATGAGACATCCAATCATTTACTGCTCTTTGAACGAAATCTTAGCACAACGAATGAACACGAACAGAACAGAACAGAACATATATAGAAGTATGAGATATCTAAAAATCTAAAGAGCAAGGGAAAAGAAAAAAAGAAAAGAAACCTTGTAATGGTGGTATTCATCGACGGTGACATCCGCAGTAGAATTGCCCAAGATCCGTGCTGTTGTACATAAAATCCAAATACTACTAGTATTCATAATCGTAACAATAACTAATAAAACAAAAACAAATTAACTAAAAAAAATGTTCGACAAGACGAAGAGATATGAAACTGACAAGGATCATCTTTGATGAACGTATCCCAGATACATGGGCCGCGGCCGCCCTTGTTAGCCATTCCCTCGACCTGGTAAGCAGACGCGGCAGTCCCGAAAGTGAAACCCTCAGGGAAACTATACCTACTCAGCACATCAGCAGCTGCATTGGTGACGACGAGGGTGATGATGAGCGCAGCAAACTCAGTCGTCTTGGCCATCTTCATTTTGGCTAGGGTAAGAGACAAGAAATGATCTGAGGATGCAACGATATGGATATGAGGGGTATTTATAAGATGAGATGAGGGGAAAAGAGTAAGTGGATAGGTATTTGATGTTTGAGTTGGAGATTATCTTTGAATTATTATTACTAGACTAGAGTGGATAATGTCTACCTTTTAAGTTTTAACTGTGAGATTTGCATAACTATAATTTAGGGGATGCGGCTAATCTTCGATTCTTCATTGTGCTAATTGTCCTTTCCAAGAGGAGGGGGAAAAAAAAAGAACAAAAGAACAAAAGAACAAAAAAAAAAAAAAACAATTACCCCGTATAAATTGTGAAAAAGTGATTTGACACAGTTATTAATATATATATTGACTATATATATTTGAATAATTTTGTTTTTATGAGTATGAAGAGAATAATGTGAATGGGTGGAGAGAAAAAAAATGATGAAGAAGATGATGTGATTTAAAGTATGGATATTTTAAAATTTTAGGTATAAAATAGTTGTCATTTATGAAAGTGTTATAATTTATGTGTTGCATCCATTTTTAATAATGTGTCGTAATTTATCTAAGACGGAGAAAGTATTATTCTATTCTGTCTTGAAATATCAACAATTTGACTTGTCATCCGACTTTATAGGTACCTAATACTCACTCTGTCCCCCGAAGAGTGCAATACTCTGACCAGGATCGAAAATTTATGTGAGAATTGAAATTTTTTTTGTATTTGTGTAATGGTAGGCTTTATTGGAATAAACTAGGGAGGAGATAGTGGGTTATTGTAGTAGATAAAAAATGATTTGATTTTTTTATTTCAAATAAGAAAATGTTGTATTTATAGTGGGAAGGCCAAATATAATATATAATAAATGTTAAATTTTTCGTGAGACGGAAGGAGTAGTAAAATTTTTTCATTTTTTATTTTAAGAAACTTATACAGATGTAGTTCAAGTTTGTACAATAATTTTTCTTTTCTTTAGTGAACTTTTTCTTTTTGATCTATTCTTTAGCGAACTTAATTTAGGTGTTCCCATCATCCCATAATAACTAGTAAATGATTTTTTTTTCGCTTTAGATCGTCGCAAAGTAAAAGAAGTACATATAGAGTATTTTTTTTACTTTGTGACACAAAATACTTTATGATATACTAAAACACCTTATGATATACTTTTTCTATCATATAAGTTTTACAACATACACGTATCCACTGTATACATTATGCGAAAGTGGTTGAAAATGTAGCTTGGTCGGATATTTATAGATTTACTTTTTTTTTACTAAATGAATAAGTTATCTAAATAATTTGTTAAAATCAGAATTTTTATTTTTTTTTTGAAACAAGAAAGCACTTTCATTCATTTCATAAAGGAGAAAAATTACATTAAAAAAACTCCATTTTGCTCACAACCCATTCACTATTGATCACATCAAGCATGGTATCACACTTGAGCCTACATGAGCCGAGCTTGTCGTAGAAAACAAGGAACGATACATACTCAAAATGACCAAAGTGAAACTACAACGAGGTGCAGCAATGTTTATTACAAGGAAACACATCTACATACAGTCACATCCTCTCATTACAAAGAAAACTATACAAGAGCATCAGAAATTTGCTTGAAAGAAAATACATAAGGACTGCTCGGACACCTTCTTCATCCTCTGTTGGTGCAACACCCCAAGACTCTTCGCATCATCAAATCCCTGGATATTAATTAGCACAACTCCTGCATCATCATTACAGTGCTCGACTTCACCTACGAACAAGATTCAAAATTCTTCCAACAAGGTGCTCCACATCAACCTTCTCCTGCCTAAACATCTTAACATTCTTTGTCGCCCAAAGCTCATACGCATACACAGCCACTACACATCTCCTAATCATAGCATTGCGTGTTTTTCCCTTACTCATCTTCAACATCCAACTCCACCAACTCTCTCAGGTGCTATATTTCAAAACCATGTTCGAGCCCTGCATAACACCTATCAAAACAACTCTAGCAAAAGGGCATATGAAAAACATGTGCTCTATATCTTCTATTCCCCTTGAACACATCAAGTAATCATCCTCCTCTAATAGCCTATGATCATAAAGCCATTTTCTCGTCCTCACCTTGTATAAAAGCACTAGCCAAGTAACAAAAGAAAATCTAGGATGAATATCCTTTTCCCATACCAGTTTGAACCAAGACACACCAGGTTTCTTTACAGTCAAGCCCTTATACCCTTCCTTCACAACATATTCCTTATTTCTCTAATCACACAATAGTTGCACATCACATTTATCCACCATTATATCTCTCACTTTCAACAGAGATGACCATATCCACCCTTGCCCCTGCTTTCTTATTGAAGACTCCACACATCAACTTTCTTAAGATAATACTCTGCTATCCACTTTACCCATAATCTATCACTCTTTTTCTCAATTGCCCAAACAATCTTTAAGAGAAAAGCCACATTCCACCAACTTATCTATTGTATACCCAAATCTCATTCCTTCTTTGGACAACAGAAATCTTTAAATGCAACCAGAGCTCTGTGAGAGATCATTGCACACCCAATCCATAAGAAAAGCCTGCATCTATGTTCTATTTTTTCAGTCACAGCAGCTGTAATCAAGAACATTCGAGCCCAATATGAGTGAGTACTCAGTAAAACACTTTTGATCAATTGCATCCTACCAGCATAGCTCAAAAATCTAGTATTCCATGCTGCAATTCTAGAGGTGATTTTTATCAATAAGGCCTCTATAAACACTAACCTTTAACCTCTGAGCTGCTAGGGGAATCCCCAAGTATCGAACAGGAAGCACACCAGGTTGCACTCCCATCTCAAGAATCAGCTTAACTTCCTGTTGAACACCAGCCACAAACAAAGCACTTTTATCTGTGTTAACCTACAAACCACTCTCCACAGCAAATTTCTGCATTTCCTTCTTTATAAGCCTTAAAGACTCCAGATCTGCTTTATAGAAGATCATTAGATCATCTGTAAAGCATAGGTCGATAATCTTGAGTCTTTTACATCTGGGATGATATGATGTTTAAAGGATTGTAACTGGTCCATTCTCCTCAATCTTCAATTCAAATATTCCATAACTACTACAAAGAGATAAGGAGAGAGGGGATCTCCCTGACGTAACCCTCTCATCCCCTTAAACCTTTGAGTAATGGTTCCATTAATCTCAACAGCATAGGACACTAAAGTGAGGCATGTCATGATTCTCGAAACAAACACCTCAGGGAACCTTAGCAATAACAGCAACTTGAGCAAAAAAATCCCATTGAACTGAATCATATGTCTTTGGAATATCAACTTTCAACATGTACCTAGGTGAGACATGCTTCCTATCATAACCACAAACTAGTTCTTGGCACAAAAAAATATTATCTGAAATTAATCTCCCAGCCACAAAGGCACTTTGTGGAGGATGTATTATCAGATCTAAGATCAATTGCAACCTAGAGCATATCATTTTCGAAATGATTTTGTAGAGCATAATGCAACATGAGATAGGGCGAAAATCAGAAGATGATGAAGGGTTTTCACCTTTGGGGAGTAAATGCATGTTAGTCGAGCTAACTTCAGATAGTAGTTTCCCGGTCCAGAAAAAGTTCAGCATAATTCTAGTGACATCATTATCCACTATATCTCAACTTTTCCTTTTAAAAAAAGTAATATAACCATCACCTCCTGGCACTTTGTCTCCATCTATATCCCACAGGGCAGCTGTAACATCTTGAGCATCATATTCTTACATAACAAGCATCTGACGAGCTTCAGATAATGCATGACCCTTAGATATTACACATTCATCAATCTGCAATTGATATCCCCCATGAGACCCTAGCAAGTTTTGGAAATAATCCAGAAAAACTTGCTTAACTTGTGTCTCATCGCATATCAAGTTTCCCTGGTCATCTCTTATACGTGCAATTTTCTTCCTCGCTCGATTGCATTTCAACACACTATAGAAATACTTAGTGTTGCGATCCATAGCCGTAACCAAAGGTCCTTAGCCATTTGCTTGAGGTACTCTTGTTCATGAATCAGCATTTCCCTATAGACAGCTTCCATATCTTTGCATATTCTCCTATTCTCATCAGACTGATCTTCTCCTAGCATAGCCTGCATTTGCAGTAACTCCAGCTCAGTTGCTTGAGGCCTTCAACTAATATCTGAGAATCCTGTATTATGAAGTTTCTTCAAATCCTTCTACAATATCTTCCCCTTCTGAACTACTTTGTACATAGCAGTGTCCCTAACTGGTACCAACAACCTCTTGCCATAATATCTACATATTCATCATGCCTGTATCAACTATTCAGAAAACGAAAAGGATATCCCATCCTTCTATTTTCGAACATCTGAACTGTCATAAGGGAGTGGCAAGAGATCTCAGGTTCATGAAAGAAACCAAAAGCCTCATATTTGTCTAACCATCTCTCATCAATGAAAATATGATCCAACTTTACCCTCATCCTACTACATGGATTTTGATTGTTATATCATGTATGGAAGCACCCAGAAGCTGTCATATCCTCTAAAGAACAAGGTTGAAAACAATGAAGCATTTCATCACAAGACTCCAAATGAACTCCTTCATAGCCTATCTTTTCTTCCACTCTAACATATGCATTAAAATCCCCCAAAACCATCCACGGTCTATCACACTTCTCTCGAAAATTAATTAGCTCCTCTCACAACTTATAATGCTAAGCTCTAGTGTTTCATGCATAGACAAAAGGGACAATAGCATCAATTGAACAATCAAGTGCATGGACCTCAACATGAACGACCTAGTATATTCCAGCCAAGTACTAGCAAAATAATAATTATTCATTACCCTCCAATCCTTAAAGCAAGAGGAAGTAATTTTCGCAAAATGGTTAGCTTTAATCCTTGTCTCCAAGACACCTATCATTTTTATTTTATACCTTCTTATTAACTGCCCGATAGCACACTGCTTAATAGGCTTATTAATCCCCTTAATATTCGGAGCAGCTATCATGATCCCCTTATTCCTCCAAGAGGAGGAGAAAGGATGATATCTATAATATTCTCATTCACCAACATGCTACCCTATAGAAAATTGTCCTCAAAGATTCGCAAGAGTTTTACTATTGAGGCATCTTCCCATTGTACTCCCAGATCCACCTTTCTTCTGAACCATTGTCCATTCACTCTCAGCAGGGTGATCAGGCAGCATAACCTTCTCAACTTCAATAGCCTCCTTCTTACTCTCATTTACTGGACAGACAGCCTCCTTCACCTTAGGAACCCATACATGCTAATGCTTAGGCTTCAATCTACAATTATCTTTCACATGTCCCCATTTACCACTGTTTAGACAACGCAATGGCTTCCAATCATAAAGCACCTTTTGCTGGACACATTCTCCCTCAGGACCTTTAAAATTAATAGTTTCCACAAGCTCTTTCTTCGTATGAACCTCCCCTGAGACACGAGGATAAGAGATACGCCCCTTTACAGCAATCTGCTGGTCAATACACAAGGGAGTCTCTACACTACTTGTTATCTTTTCCAATACTTTCTTATCCCAAAATTGCAAATCTAAACCTGAAAATTGGATCTAGGTTGGCACCCTCTCAAGAAGTTCCTCATCAAACTTGAAATTAGACATCCAAGTCCTTAGAACAAATGGCTTTGAGCTGAAAAATCAATTACCCCCTTGGATACGTTCCATATCCGTCTTATCTGCAAATTGAAAGATATAATGCCCAGTTTCGTGCAGGAATATCTCTGGACTACCTATCTCTTATCATAAACATAATTCCTCATGACTCCAAAAGGGACCCTATCACCAACAACATATCCTATCAAAGAACAATCCCACTATCGATGTTCATCAACAACATTATCCCATGTAATCATCAGTTCATCCACCCTTGATTCAACAAAATCCAATTACAGCCAATTCAATTTGCTGCCGTTTGACAAGCTATCCAATTGAATGGGTTGCAACCCATTCAATTGCAACCTATTCATCCATCCATGATATTTTTAAATTTAGTAGTTATCTAACTAATTATTTAAGATCGAATATTTTTAAATTTAATCATATTTTATCAAGCAGATAACTCATCTAAATAGTTTTTTAATCGACACAATATAAAGGTTGAATATGGTAGTTATATAGACTTTTCGAAAAAAGAAAATAGTGAGTCGTTCAATTGAAAGAATTTCTTATGTAATATATAATGTTATTTTAGGTTTTTTTTGTTATATTTTTTCCAAAATCTATTTTTTTTTATTCTAAAACATTAAAACACAAAGATTATCGTTGTGTAATGGTTCAAAATATCTATATTATATATCACATCACCTTTTCCATTATTATTTTTTTTCTCTCCACCCACTCGCAGTTCTTTCTCACTTTTCCTTATCATCTTACAAGGGTATTTTTGTGCAATATAACAAAGTCAATGAGTTATATTAATAATCGTATCAAGCCAATTTTTTATAATTTATATGGGACGGAAGGAATAATACCTATGATGTCGTAATTATTTATGTATTTTTTTATCTCGTGCATGACTGCACGGGTGGATATACTAGTCTTGCATTATTTTATATACATAAATGCAAATCTCGTTTCATATCTATTCATGTGTGATCATCCTGCAACTATATTAGATTGAAGTATGTAACTGTGTACCATTGATATTTCACGATAAATTTACACAAAATAAAATTACGTTTGATCGTCGTACGACGCGTGCCAAACTTTATCTCGATATTTATGTAAAGTCAAAACGTTATAAAAATTTTGAAATGGATGGAGAATATATTGATCCGTACACTTTTTTTCCGGATAAACCTCATTATCTCCTTATTTGTTCAAGGACATCCATTCTCATTATCTTTCATAAGTCAAGTAGGCGAACCTAAGGGGCGACAACATGGAGCTAAGTTGAAAAATTCAAACCGTTTTATTTAACTTAAGAATGATAAACTAAGTCTTATTTAATAAGATAGAAACAAAACAAACAAAACATTTTTATTTTTATTTTTGAAAGAAAAATAAAAAACAAAAGAAATGAAAGAGAGAGAGAGAGCGGGGAATGGTCCAGCGCTCCACTTCGTCGACATGACATAGTATTCCTTTCTTTTCATTCAAATTATATATTTTGTTTTATTTTGAATGTTTCATTCAAATTGTAATATTTTTATATTTAATATTTTTTTATATTAAAATATAAAAATATTTCTATTTTATATTCCATTAATTCATTCAGCATCATTTCTATTTCTGTTTTTTTTCTTATTTTTTTATCTCATATATTCATAATAATAAAATTATTGCTATTTTTTAATTCATTAGGCATATAAATTATTATATCGAAACCCTTGTAATTCAAATGTGTCGGATCATACGCATAAAGTACTTGCTCTCTAGCCCAGTTTAAACTTACGTTAGAAGTCTCAGCCCAACAAGGCCCCCAACTTCCAACCCCATACCCATGCAGTTCTCGTCCACGGTCCATCTTTATAATTTGCGAGCATGTCAAATAATTTGGGAAACGTGCACCGGTACAGCATGCGCATTTCGCGTGACTTACGGATCAGCTTGAAATTCGTTGTGGGAGAATGACTTTAGGGAAAACTTCTTAGACATGCACGTCGGTCTAACGATTGAGAAGTACTGGAATCTTAACCCGTATGTTGTATGAAAAGGATAATCATAATTAAAATAAATAATATTTATAATGAATCAATATATTTATCTGTCATTTTATATTAAATTGTTTTTTTATTCATTTTAATATTTTTAAATAACTTGATTTACGTATATACTTTATATAAGTCTTCAATATATATTATTATTTTGAATTAAAAGATAGAGGAAAACTATAGTCTAAAAATCAACTTATAAAATAAAATAAAGTGTTCCCTCTGTACATTAATTTATGAGAATCAAAATATAATAATAAAAATATATAGATAGCTAAATGGTTATTAATTTTGCAAATAAGATAAAAATATACTTCGTATATTACTTAGATTATAGTGCTATGAAAAATATATGATATACTCCCTCCGTCCCATAAAGGATGCAACGGATTGACTTGGCACGTATATCGATGCAAAGTTTGATATGCGTACAATGACGTTCAAATATAATTTTTTGTAAATTTACTGTGAAACATCAATGGTTATGTAAGCTACGTACTTCAATCTAATACATACTGTGAAACGATCAGACGTGATTTGATATAAAAACAAGACTTATATTTATTCATATAGAATAATACAGAATACGTGTATATTGAATCTTTTGTGAGATGATGGGAGTAATATATTCGTAGATAAGATTAGCTATAATTTTATCATCGTTATGAAAAGAATTACTACATTACTATGTTGAATGTTAATGTTACATACTCATATAAGATTGTTAGGATTTTCTATATGAATTTTTTTCTGAATGATGTTGTACAAAAGATTATTATATTTATCTTTTTACTTGATTTAAATGAGCTGAATTAAAAATTTGTAAGATTTTTTATATAAGATTGTTTGATTTCAATTTTTTTACTTTAAATAAATCATAATTATTAGAATGTCCATTAAAATTTTATAAATTTTATTAATATCCTAACATACTATCTGATGGTTTATCGTCTGACAACTTAGAATAATTGTATGTATATAATACTACCTTCGTCCCAATTTAAGTGAAACCGTTTGATCCGATACGCAGTTTTTTGTGTGTGTTAAATTTTTATGAAATTTGATAGAGAAAGAGTTTTTTTTTTCTTTTTAGTGGTAATAGGGTGTAAATGGGTTGGAGAAGAGAGAATGAGAAAGGAGGAGGAATGAGATGGTGTGATATTATGATTATATTAAAATAAATTGATTAACAAATCAAAAAAAAATAGAATCGTTGTATTTATATTGGGACTAATAAAAAAAATACTGTAATTAAATTAAGACGGAAGAAGTATAATAAATTCCTGCTTGTAAAATTATGTCATCGGTGAAAGATAATAATTAAGTCTCTATACATTATACATTAAGGGTCAACTGTTTGATCACATTTAAGATCAGTCAAAACTCTTAAATCATTTTGTAATTTTGAGAGAGTATTTGACACACTTTTTATTATAAGTTAAATTAGTTTTTCTACTAATTGATATAAGACATTCCATTTAACAATGAATGTGGTCTAAACCAAACATATATACATGCGCTATCACCACAAGCACCGTGTGATATGAATACAATTTCGAGGAAGTCTCTTATGTACATGGATGCATGTGTTGGGCATGTCTTCATTGTACACCAACGGATGGCAAAGCCCCCGACCCAACGTGTACCTTCTTGGCATTGCTACCTCATCACCTCAATACTAATATCGTAACAACATTCAACCCATCTAATCTGATCTATACTATATATTATAATCTAATCTATACTATATATTATATTTACGTCGTATCGGACGATCTTAATCGTTCAACTTTTTAATAAACGAATAAGATTTATTTAAAAATATTAAAAATGATAATTAAAAAATTAATTAAAATAAAACAAAAATCCAATAATACAATATTCATGGTAGCCATCGAATGAGAAGATCTTAATTTTCGCAATGATCGGAGTGATAAATTAAATATCATAACTAAAAGATAATTAGTAAATCTCAATTATATAATATCTATTTATTAAAACATTTAATGTAGTAATGATATATATTTTCTATACAAAATGTAGATAAACGATCGAAATTAAATTTATATTTTTCCTAATCAGATATGTATTGGCTATTTTAATATCGCATTGAAAGATTATGACTGCTCAAGATTTGAACCAATAATCTAGAATTTTATTTTAAACAAATATAAATGATTTAAATATATTAATCTATACTGAAAATTATCCAAACATACAGTTTTGAAAAATTAATTACAAAAACATCCATGTGGGATTTTAATTCCAAAAACATACAATTTGAACGTTTCTCTCTCCTCTTCCCATAATCTCATCTTCCTCCTCATTCTCCTCCTCCTCCTGCTCCTATTCTCTCTCTCCAACCTCTCCGCCTCCACACCCGCCCTCCTCCACATCCGTTATAAGGATTCTTTCTAACCCAGTTCCACTGATCGCGACACATCTCTGCGATCCAATGTTTAATAGGTTCATGGGATTGTCAAGTGGATTTATATTCGAAATGTGGGGGATGCAAGAAAAGTGTTCGACGAAATGTCTGAGAGGAATAATGTTTGCTAGCCCAATTCCACTGATCGCGACACATCTCTACGATCTAATGTTTGATAGGTTTATGAGATTTTCAAATGGATTTATATGCGAAATGTAGGGAATGCAAGGAAGGTGTTCGACGAAATGTATGAGAGGAATAATGTTGATCAAATGTTAAACAATTTTTGTTGTAAAAGTTTTGTATTTTTTTGACAGAGCGAAGCTACCTGCTAGATGTGAAAACGAGAGAGCAAACCTCGACGGAATTGAATTGAACAATGTCAATTTCAGCCGCTCTGATTTTGCTTCAGGCGCTCTGTGTTTTTACACAGGCGCTCTGTTTTCTTGAGACGCTTTGTGTTTTTACACAGGCGCTCTGTTTCCTTCAGACGCTTTATATTTTTTTTTCAGGCGCTCTATTTCTGAAACAGAGCTTCTTATATGGAAAATAGAGCGGTAGAAAAATCATGATCCAAACAGAACATCAATTAAGTATTTGTATTGTTTTGTGTTGTTGTTGTGTTGAGTAGAACGAGGACTATCTTCTAACGACAAATATTCCTATGAAGATTCTGATGATGTTGTCGGATTCCGACGAAGATTCTGATGATGTCGTCGGATTCCGACGAAGATTCGGACGATGACGTCGTATTTCGGTGAGAGGTCCGACGATGGTGTTGATGATGGATATGAGATGAAAGAAGTGTAGGGCTTTATATTTTAAATTTGTATGTATTTGGAATTATTATCCCTTGTATAGTTTTTTGGAATTATTTTCAATTGTTTGTAGTTTTGGATAAATCACCATAATCTATATATCGATAGATCTTGACCTTCTAATATGTTTTTTTTTATCCCGTGCATTATTACACGGGTGGATAAAGTAGTATATATCTAATTATATAATTTTGTTTGACGTTGAACCTTCAAACATGGCAAACAACAAACCATCTAATTTTTTTTTAAAAAAACTAAATTTTATCAAATCTAATATATATATATATCTATCTAAATATAATGACCATGATTCTACATGATAAAGTTCTAAATTTTAAAAAAAATTCAAATATATATCTAAATTTAATATTCTATTTTATCTTAAAAAATTCAAAAACAAATTAAAAAATTTTAAAAAAATCTTTTACAACAAAAAAATGAAATAAAAAATAAATCTAACACAAATTTAAATTAAAAACTCTATTATCTTTTATACACTTAATTATAGAAGTCAATTATACATGCAATTACAGAAAATTATCAGACGATAATACCGTAAGTTTCAAAATTTGAAGGGTGATTTACCAAAAACTATAAAAAATTGAAAATAATTCGAGCAACCTACACATGAGATAATAATTTCAAATACATACAAATTTAAAATATAAACCCCTATACTTTCTCCATCTCATATCCATCACCAACACTATCATTAGACCTTTCATCGAAATCCGACGAAGTCGTCGGAATTTTCGTTGGAATCCAGCGACGTCGTCGGAATTTTTGTCGTTAGAAGGTGCTCCTCCTTCTACTCAACATAACAACAACAACCCAAAATAAGACAAATACTTAACTAACGTTATATTTTTTTAATTGACGTTCTGTTTAGATCATGGTTCTTTTGTCGCTCTGTTTCCCATATAAGACGCTCTGTTTCTTAAACAGAGGGCCTGAACAAAATACAGAGCATCTTAAGGAAAATAGAACGTCTGTATAAAAACACAGAGCGCCTGAAGGAAAATAGAGCGCCTGTATAAAAATACAGAGCACTTGAAGCAAAAATAGAGCGGCTGGAATTGGACATTGCTCAATTCAATCCCGTCGAGGTTTGCTCTCTCGTTTCCACATCTAGGGCTTTATATCGATAGAAGGAAGTGTAGGGCTTTATATTTTAAATTTGTATGTATTTGGAATTATTATCCCTTGTGTAGTTTTTTAGAATTATTTTCAATTGTATATAGTTTTGGATAAATTACCCTAATCTATATATCGATAGATCTTGACCTTCTAATATGTTTTTTTTTGACCCCGTGCATTATTACACGGGTGGATAGAGTAGTATATATCAAATTATAAAATTTTTTCTGACGTTGAACCTTCAAACATGGTAAAAAACAAACCATCTAATTATTTT